>VUQS01068407.1:0-10654 GCA_015108495.1 Heterochromis multidens
TTTGGGGGGAATAAGAAAAAAAAAAAAAAAAAAGGTAAGTAATTTAATTTATGAAAGTGTATACTTCTGAATTGCTCAAATTGCTTTTACCTTTTAAATATGTAGTTTCATTTAAAAGATAAGTCAGACTTTTTTAAAGGCATTAAATACATAATCTTATGTCTATGGCTAGTTCAATTAGAAAGTGTAAAGGAACATCATAAAGTATAATAAAATATTAACTCTTTTTTTTTTTTAATTTAGTTTAGAACACCTTTTCCTTGATCTTTCATTTTTTACTTGATTAATTTATTATTGATCTGTATGTGTGGCATAGATTTTTCTGTTTCAATTTAGTTCTTATCCATCTGTCTAGATTCTGAATGTTGCACCTGTTGTACCTGTAAAACTGCCTTACCAAACTTGAGGTACCGATTAAAATGTGATAGTCTGCAACAGCCAAGGCAAGACAAGGCAAGCTTGTTTGTATAGCACTATTCAGACACAAACCAATTCAGAGTGCATAGAAAAAAGAAACTGCATTACAAGCCTCATTCCCATCTCATCAAGCTTCCCAAGAATTTAGTTCAAGCAAATTGAATTCTGGGCATAAAGGCATAAAAGAAGGCAAAAAAAAAAAAAATGGATTAAAACATTAAAAACAAGATAAATTAAAATCTGACATTAGGGGAAAAATGTATTAGAACTGTAAAAACAATTTGAATTTGCAAATGGCTTTTTTAGAAAATAAATCAGTTTGAAACAAATCAGAAAATGCAAATAAAAGGTTAAACATTAAGATAAAGAGGAAGCTGCAGAAGTAATTTTATTGTTAGGCCACTTAAGCCTTGATTTAAATGAAATGACAGTTTTCCCTGACATCAGGTGTTCGGGAAGTTTGGGGGCACAGAAACTAAAAGCTGCTTCACTTTGTTTTGTTTTGATTCTAGGAACACAGTGTAAATCTGTTCCTGATGATGTGAGGGTTGTCAGTGTTTTGTGAGGCCACAACTAACTAGCTTCCAATGCACAGTATCAAGTGAACATTATTTTCAAGATCAAGAACCACATCTTTGCCAAGCTATGTAAGTTTACACCCCAGCAGTCACACACAAACTTACCTGATAGTTTTACATTTGCTAAACATGTTGTTTGTAGGAGCCTTTTCAATTGTAGTATTAAATGTGAAAACACACCATTTCAAAATACATGCTGTGGCTAATTCATTAGTTACACCCATACAATCAAATGCAATCCAACAACAGGTTCGCCATAGCCTTTTTTATGTCTACAGTTATGCTTATAATAATCAGTATTGCACTCTGAGAAACATCTTAATACTATTTTATGTTTTAGTACTGAGGTCATAGTTAGTGTTGTAGTAAACTGCATCATGTCAAGAAGTGTAGTGTAATATTTTGCCTCCTTTTGCATGTAAATAGGGAGAAATAAGAAACACCTCTAAATATAATGCATCTTTTTTTTCTCTCCCCTCTCATCTCTCTGCTACCTCTGTGTCTCTGGGTTTTTCATCCACTCCCTAGCCTTCCTTTTCTTTCCATTAGTCTTCAGTCTTCAGAGAGGCGAGAGGAATAATAAAGGGAAGACGACGAGGATAGTCCTCCGTCCCGAGGCCCGGTGCCAGCTGCTACTGCTGCAGAGACTATCCATCCAAACACAGGCAGGCGGGGATGACACTCCTTTGGAATTCAGCCCTTGATACAAATTCTGTCGGTAAGTCTGCCTCAGTAGACCCCTGGGCTGCCTGTGTGCTATATGTTGCTCTGTCCCAGTAGTGATAGCATAAGTCACCCAAGCCTACGCTCTGTGAACAGTGTTACCATTACAAGCATGGCCATCTCTTATCTGCTATGTACACAGATGGCAGGCAGTCTTCTTATCTTCCCTCTATTTAATGACACATTACTATATGGACTGTAGATTACAATTATGATGGCTATATAAGATGAAACATAACGTAGCAATAATGGTGTGAGAGACGCAGAGATTTCAACTTCAGACGCAATGATTTAAAGCTACATTCAACTACATAAAACTTCAGCACACTAAACTTCTCGTGCAGTATGCTTCATAATGTTAGTTAGCTTCAGAGTCAGTTAAACCAAGACATGAATCTAGGCCACCTGTAAAGCACAACACATTGGAGATTAAAACCTGTGGCCACCCCATGCAATGTTACCCTTCAATGCAAGTATATGCCACTTAAAGGGACACTACACCAATTTAATGCTGCACTTATAGTGTCTGGTATAGGCAGAACTGTAGCACTCACACATTTGAATATGTTCACTGCATTGAGTTGACTAATCTTGCAAAGCGAAATTAAACTGTAGTTTCTCAGTTAAATAATCCATCCAATGAGCAACAGGGAGGACTAACAATTAGCCAGTCAGTGCTATGGGTGGGATTAACAGCATTGTCAAGCTGTGTAACATAACAGGAATATTTTAAACAGCTAGTGCTCGCTTGTTTTTAGCAAGTGGAGGCAAAAGAACATTGGAGGGTGCAATAGAACCAAGGATGGCATTAAGATGTTGGCATGAAAAGACGATGGTCTGCAACATCCTACAAGCAGCCAGTTTACAAAAATGTAACGAGATGAAACGATAGATGTTTTCCAAATGACAGCTCTTAAAGTGTGTTTTGAACCAGCTCCTTGTCACCTTCATAGACTCAGAAAGTTATTATACACACTTTATTACTCATACTTCAGTTATGGATTCAAAACAGCACCCTCCCTGTGTTTGGGATCATGCTGATTTACAAATTACATACTTTTGTAAAATCGGGCATTTGCCACCAGGGAAATTGCTGGGGTCACAGCAACATCATCGTGATTCCAGCTGAGAAGGAGGATCTTTTCATATTCTGTCTGGAATATAAATTACAAAATATATGCTTCATCAATATAAATAAATGGTCAAAGTACCCCTATCACTTAGAATTTCTGGGCCTCAGGTGCAATACAGTTGACAACATCTCTGCATAAGTCCAGGGCTCATACCCACTAGTTCTTCTCATCAAGCATTTCTGATTGGCTGATGCTTGTGAACAATAACCTTCTTAAAATAAAAATAAAGAATATTTAAACAATAATACAAATAACACCAAGAAGAAAACAAAATGCACTTATAAACATAAAAAAACACCCAAATTAACATTAATATTCAGGGAAGTCAATGAGCCTACATTTTACTAGACAGGGTAGTTTAGGACATGTTGAATGGATGGGGGAGTGAGCTGGCTCCAAAAAGGTTGAACTAAATGAGTAGGACTCAGTAATTATCGTTCCTCTACTACAACGACAAGATAAACAGCGGCCTGTCTGTTGTTTGTGTCTGGTTTATCACAATGCATATATACTACCCACATACAAAAACCTGGGTGCATAATTATGTCTAACAAGGAGACAACACAGAAAATCCTGTCCCAACGTCAATGAAATAATGACATCCTTTCATTAAAAAGACCTAAAATGGGCGCCGACTTAGCTTACTGGGTTCAGCAGGCGACCCATATGCTGTAAGGCCAATGCGGAGGCCTGGGATTGAATCCACCCTGAGGTCATTTACTACGTGTCTTCCCTCTGGTTTTTCTCCGTTTTCTCTTCACTGACTTATTACAATAAAGGCAAAAAAGCCCCAAAAAAAATACACTAACAACAGATAATAACATTTTTAAGTAACTTTGATGATCTTCCATAAATCATAATTTATTAATCACCTTTATACCAAGCACAAAATAAAAATTGCATCCTTTAAAAAAAACTGAACCGATACAGTGTTGTGTCAGTCCAATCAAAACTAAACAGATGCGAGAGGAGAAAAGAAGCTTTAGATTAGCAGTAGTAATTACAAAGAGTGAGCTCTGTGAGCCAGAAGCAGTGTCAGCCTGTGAGAGAACGCATTCCAACATAAATTTGGAGAGCACAGTTAATCATTTGTGGTTTGGATGCACAGACTGAATAGTGTTTGTTTTGTTTTCAAAGACCCATGTCCATGGAACAGAATTAGTCTATGACAATTTTAGCCTCCACAACAACTGAAGTAATATACTGAGACACGCGTCTGGCATCATTTTGCAAAAGCTTGATCAGAGAAAAAAAAACACCACAACAAGCATTCCATTTATGTCACTGTTGCAAAAATAAAGAAAGTAACTTACTTTAAATTGGATGATGGTGGAAATATGGGCAGGGGGAGGAAAGGTGTCTTTGCGCAAAATGAGACGTGCTTTCTTTAAAGAATTATTAAATAATACCAGATAAAACTTGCTCATCTGCAAATAGAAGTATAAATAAAAGTAAATACACACACACACACAATTTTTTGTCATAACTGTCTGTGTATCTGTCTGTCTGTCTATATTTCCTGGGTGTCCACACAGGCAATATAGCAGCAATGCGTTGACCAAAAACTGTGAAATGTTAATTAAATTCAGTGACTTGTAGCAATGACAGGAGAAATAACCATAGTCGGTTACAAAGTTAAATTTATCTCAACTTAAACTTATCTCAAAGAATACCACTGATTGAAATAAGAGAGGATGATGATGTGGTAAACACACATGAATAAATAAAAGGGTGGCCAACAGAACCAGATCTCCATAAGAAACCAACTGTAAGCTACAAAGCAATGGGCAACGAAGGAATCTGGCTATATGTGGACAGGGCTTAAGACCCATTGTTGCAGTCTGTACAACCACAGGATGAAAGACCCTTAGAAGAAGCAGCTGAATGATACTGAAGACCAACCATAAATAAACTTAAGACAGGAAGACTAGCTGTTTAGCTGCAACCAAACTTTCAAAAGAAGAGTGAGAGAATTGTCCACTAGTAATTTGACTACAGTTGGTGTCATTCTCTTAGAAGGAAGAAAAAAATAAATAAATAAAATGCCAAAAAGAATCATCAAATATTATTGGGCAGGTATACATATACCTGGGTGCCCATCCATCCTCCTTGTGGGACATGCCCACAACACCTCACCCTGGAGGTGCCCAGGAGGCATCCTTGTCAGATGCCCGAACCACCTCAACTGGTTCCTTTCGATGTGGAGGAGTAGCAGTTCTACTCTGAGCCCCTCTCAGATGACTGAGCTCCTCACCCTATCTCTAAGGGAGAGGCCAGCCACCCTTCAGAGAAAGCTCATTTCCGCCACTTGTTTCTGCAATCTCATTCTTTCGGTCACTACCCAAAGCTTGTGACCATAGGTGAGGGAAGGGACATAGATCAACCGGTAAATCGAGAGCTTCACTTTTACGCTCAGCTCTCATTTCATCACGATGAACCAGTACAGCGTCCACATCCCTGCAGCCGCGGCCCCAATCCGTCTGTCGATCTCCCGCTCCCCTCACTCGTGAACAAGACCCCAAGATACTTAAACTCCTCCACTTGGGGCAGCAACTCATCCCTGACCTGGAGTGGGCACTCCACCCTTTTCCGGCTGAGAACCATGGCCTCAGACTTGGAGGTGCTTATTCTCATTCCCACCGCTTCACATTCCGCTGCGAATTCTCCACTGCGAGCTGGAGGCCGCCACCTGATGAAGCCAACAGAACCACATCATCTGCGAAAAGCAGAGATGAGATTTTGAGGCCACCAAAGTGGAAGCCTTCCGCCACGTGGCTCCACCTAGAAATTCTGTGCATAAAAACCATGAACAGAATTGGTGACAAAGGGCAGTCCTGGCAGAGTCCAACACCCATCAAGAAGGAGTCAAACTTACTGCCGGCAATACAGACCAAGCTCTTGCAATGGTTGTATAGGGACTGAATGGATCATAGCAACAGGCCAAACACCCCATACTCCTGAAGCACCTCCCACAGGATACTCCAAGGGACATGGTCGAATGCCTTCTCCAAGTCCACAAACACATGTAGACTGGTTGGGCATACTCCCACGCACCCTAAAATATCCTCAAGAGGACAAAGAGCTGGCCCAGTGTTCCGCGATCAGGAGAAAAAAAACGCATTGTTCCTCCAGTATCCGAGCTTCAACTAACGGACAAACTCTCCTTTCCAGCACCCTGGCATAGAACTTACCAGGGAGGCTGAAGAGTGTGATTCCCCTGTAATTGGAGCACACCCTCCAGTTCCCCTTCCTAAAGATGGGGACCACCACCCCAGTCTGCCAGTCAAGAGGCACCGCCCCAGATCTCAATGCAATGTTGCAGAGACATGTCAACCAGGACAGCCCTACAACATCCAGACCCTTCAGCATCTCAGGGTGAACCTCATCCACCCCAGGCGCCCGGCCACCAAGGAGTTGTTTAACTGCCTCAGTGACCTTGTCCCTAGTGATGGGCGAGTTGTCCCCCTCGTCCCCAGACTCTGCTTCCTCTACAGAAGACGTGTCAGTGGGATTAAGGAGGTCCTCGAAGTATTCCTTCCACCGCCTGACTATGTCCTCACACCTGAGTATTTGCTTCAGCTACCACCCGAGCTGGTTCGGGGATTACCACCACGTCAGGCACTAACCACCTTGTGGCTGCAGCTCCTTGCAGCAACCTCAGCAATGGAGGTGCTGAACATGGTTCATGTCCCCAGCCTCCCTCGAAATGCTGTCAAAGTTCTACCGGAGGTGGGAGTTGGAGCTCTCATGGACCAGGATCTCTGCTAGGTGTTCCCAGCGCACCCTCACTATTCATTTAGGTGCACCAGGTCTGTCCAGCATCCTCCCCCGCCACCTGATTCAACTCACCACCAGCTGGTGATCAGTTGACAGCTCAGCTCCTCTCTTCACCCATGTGTCCAGAACATATGGCCGCAGATCTGATGACACGATTACAAAATCAATCATCGACCTGTGACCTAGGGTGTCCTGGTACTATGTGCACTTGTGGACATCCTCATGTTTGAACATGGTGTTCGTGATTTGTGATTTGTACAAAAGTCCAAAAACAGAACACGAATTCGGGTTCAGATCAGACAGGCCGTTCCTCCCAATCACGCCCCTCGAGGTCTCACTGTTGTTGCCCACATGAGTGTTGAAGTCTCCCAGAGGTCACCAGATGGAGCACCCTCAAACACCCCAACCAGCAACTCCAAGAAGGCTGGGTACTCTGAACTGTCGTTCGTGCATAAGCGCAAAAGACAGTCAGGACCCGAAGGCGCAGGGAAGCAACCCTCTTGTCCACTGGCAAAAACCCCAACGTACAGGCAGCAAACGGAGGGAGTACAAGAATACCCACCCCTGCCCACCGCCTCTCACCAAAGGCAACTCCAGACTAGAACAGAGTCCCACCCCTCTCCAGGAGACTGGTTCCTAGCCCAAGCCATGCATTGACGTGAGCCCAACTATAACTAGACAGTATCTCTAAACCTCACGCAATAGCTCAGGCTCCTTCTCCACCAGAGAGGTGACGTTCCATCTCCCAGTAGCCAGCCTTGATAGCCGAGGATTGCACCGCCAGGGCCTCCGCTCCTGACCGCCGCTCAACACATCACACCCAACCCCTACGGCGCCTCCTGTGGGTGGTGGGCTTACAGGAGGGCAGGCCCATGTCATCTTTTAAGGCTGCGCCTGGCCGGGTCCCCTGGGCTAAGGCCTGACCACCAGACGCAGGTCTGGCTCCAGGGTGGGGTCCCGGTAACCCTATCCCTGGCAGGGTACATTGGTCCCTTGTTTTGTTGCCTGTCATAGGGGTCAACTGAATCGCTATTTGTCTGGCCTCTCACCCAGGACCAATTTGCCTTGGGAGATCCTACCAGGGGGTAAAAGCAAAAGCCCCCCAACAACATAGCCCCTGGGATCACTGGGACACACAAACCCCTCCACCATGATAAGGCGATTGCAGTTATACCTGGGTGGACATATAAAATCTATGTCTGGGAAACCTTGACAATGCGAAAGACATGATTTAAGGCCTCCAACGATACAATATTTAAATGCATTAAAATCTTATAGTCAGAGAATCTGTCAGTGTTGCCATTACAATGAGTCATCCTCACATCAGTTATCTGAGTCAACTGTCACAGTTTTGATCTCTACTCATACTTGATTTTCATTTTTTTTTTTTTTAAAGGAAAGGGTTGAAATTCAAAAGTGGGACTTGACTGATGTCACATGACTCCACTTACATGAAACATGGTTGAAATAACGACAGCTTTCATGTCATACTTACAAACCACAGGAAAATAATAAGCATATCTTAAATTCAAGTCAGGTAGTAGTTCAGAGGGATCAGAGTCTCTACGGTTTAAGGAGGAAGTCGATTAACTAGGCCTCAGACCTACAAATTTCTTGAAAAGAGCTGAAGGGATTCCTTTGCTCCTGCTCACTCTCTCCCTTGGGTGCTCTTTCACACTGCATAGAGGGATGTAAGGATGAGGAGAGACAAAGAAGATGAGAAGATTTCTGGGAGACAGATGAGATGAAGTGAACGCTTGACAGACATCAGCCCTGGGAACTCCTCCCGTCTGTGCTGCCATACAAAAGAGAGACAGGCGGAAAGAAAAGAAACTCGCTTTCTCTAAACTTGAGGAACACAGCCGGCAGCTTATTCTTTTCAAGTCATATTAACTGGAAAATGCTGGAGAGGGAGGCGTGATAATCTGTGACATGAGCATTTCTGGTGGTGCTGTTTATAACTGACTAAGATCAGTTTCATGTTACCAGTAATGATTGTGAATATGGAGCCGTCACCAAAACAGTACGAAAATGTTAACCTGCATGCAAGATAGAACTCCATGATGGAGGTACGGGATCTCAAAATGAGATCATTAGTATGGTGAAACACATTGGCTCTCATGAGCTCACAAGTACAGACAGGACATTTAAAGAATGTTCAATAACCCTTAGAGAACAAAACCCTTAGATGGCCAATGAGCTGCTATGATTGACAGCTCTGTCTACCTTCCTACTTGGAACGGGTATGGGGTGGGGGGTGGAGATATAGTAAGTATGACATATCTATACAAAAACTGGCTGACTTACACACACACACACTAGGAAAAAGTGCAGATGCCTCGTGTGATATGTGATATCACGTAAAACAGGCCACTGATGAGTAGTGCAAATTGAAAAATAATCAGTTCATTCAATCACATACACAATATAGATAAGCAAGGAAATACACTACAGCAATCAATGAGCTACATTTCACAAGGACTTTTCCAAGCAAGTCATTAATTACTTCAGGCACAGCTTCTCATATTGGACAGACCAAACAGTGTCTGTCATACTTCATCTCCCAAACTAACTCTAGAATTGCTTTTTTATATAATCACAGTGACATATTGCACTATATTACATAAAAAAAAGCTATATGTTACTACACTATTGGTAGTTGCTCTTACTCAGGGGGTATCTGGAGGGAATGCAGGACTGTCACAAATACAAAATTTAAACGGCTAGCTATAGACAGTCTTCATCATGCTGACAAGAGCAATTTTCTTCTTTCTTTGATCCATGACTTCACACAAATATGGTAAGAGAGAGGGAGAAATTACATGACACAAATCAATACAGATTTGTGGCCTTACATTAAGCCTTTATCAAGTTCTTTATCAACTAAAAGCCAAGATATATTCCCATAAAACAAGCTGACTTTAAGTCCCTGCAACAGTCATAAACCCCTCCCTTTCAGTGAAACGCCCAATCTAGAACCGATTCCATTCATTTCTACCAAACAAATACTGGTGCTGCTGTCCAAAATCTGGCACCAGCACAAAGACTGAGCCCAAAGCTGGGACCACTACAGTACATTCATGACTATGGACATTCAGCATTGATTCGCAACTGCGGTTTATAGAGTCCTCAAACTAGGATTTTCTTCTTAGTCAAGATTACCCCAACTTCCGCTAGTAAAGGTAAAACTAAAGGGATGACTACTATTCGCTATCATAGCTCTTCCAGCGACATCTAGGCTATGTTGTGTGACATTTTCCTGCATTTCCTACTGATGTTGAATGACATTAAGAACCTTTAACTGGAACACTACATAGTGTCTTTGTTATGAAATTAACACAAGAAAAGCAATGCATTTTTGAGGCTAGCACTGAGTTTGTTTGACCACTAAAAACTCTGGATGTCTTACAACCCAAGACGACATTTTTTATGTTTTTTTTTTTTTTTTTTAAATCACAAATAAAAGTCTTACTGGAGATTTGATCAACACTTCCAACTTGCCATCAACTTAACTTGTAATGCTTCTTTTTCTTTTATCAATTCAATTCAATTCAATTTTATTTATATACCGCCAAATCACAACAGTTGCCTCATGGTACTTTATATTGTAAGGTAAAGACCCTACAATAATACAGAGAAAACCCCAACAAACAGACGATTCCCTATGAGCAAGCACTTAGCAACAGTGGGAAGGAAAAACTCCCTTTTAACAGGAAGAAACCTAAAGCAGAACCAGGTTCAGGGAAGGGCAGCCATCTGCCATGACCGGTTGGGGGTGAGGGGAGGAAGAGAGGACAAAAGACACACTGTGGAAGAGAGCCCATCCATCCATCCATCCATCCATCCATTTTCTCCCGCTTATCCGGGGCCGGGTCGCGGGGGCAGCAGCCCAAGCAGAGAAACCCAGACCTCCCTCACCCCAGCCACCTCCTCTAGCTTATCCGGGGGAACACCGAGGCGTTCCCAGGCCAGCCGAGAGATATAATCTCTCCAGCGTGTCCTGGGCCTGCCCCGGGGCCTCCTCCC
>VUQS01068408.1:0-10893 GCA_015108495.1 Heterochromis multidens
TTCTCTTATTTAATTTGAATTGGTTTTATTATAAGTTATTTTGACTAACAGATTACATTGTGTGGTAAAACTACAGCATCAGTTCCACTGTGGAATTGATGCTGTAGCTGTACCACACACTGTAACCATTCATCTACCAGAATACTTCATACTTTTCTAATTTCTCATCTGCACCGTACTTGTTGTTAGCTTATAAGGATCCTTATATGACTCTGCAGCACTAATCACTAGCCAACTATATTACCACACAGACAATAAGGCTTCTCTATCTTTGTCACCTACCTGTGAGAAGGTCATGTGACAGTGCCCCTGATGAGCCAGCATGTCCTCTTTTCCTCCTCTCAACTGAAGCTTGAGTGAAACAAGGTTTTGATCCCTCTTGTGCCAAACTCTTCCTCTTTTTGCCACCAGTGAAGTGTCTGGACTTTATATGAGCTTCTTAAGTATGAATTTCAACTCCATCTACCCCTCCCTCACCTCACCACCCTTCTAACAACGTCAGCAGACGCATTCTAACAGGCCAACGTCAGGACTAAAATTATTGTCCACGACTAGAGAGGGAGAAAGAGGACAAGCCAGACACTGGAAATGAGCAAGGCCGCCTGTCTGACTGAGCACTGATACATTCTTGTAGTGGTGTCCTCCTGGAGACACTGGTGAGCAACACAATATAAACATTCATAAAAGACACAAAAGGAATGACTTCAGTTCCCAGAATTAACATAATGCCAGTACCTCTGAATTCCAGGCTCTGCTTCCCATATTACAGGATTACAGGATTCCATAAAATTCCTGAAAACATATAATACTTAGGTTTAAAAAATAACAGTGCATTAGACAGTAGATGATCTCATATACAGTAAAGGAACATGGTACATAATTGCAGGTATACTGTAGTTAACCGAGGCATGAAGGAAAAATAAACTTTTACTTTCAGTCAAATACTCCATATCCAAAATAATTATTTTTAATAAACAGAAAGAAAGTAAGATAAAGTTTTGTGCCTACATAATTCCAGCTTTGTAATCCTGAAAAAGAACAGCAATGCCAGTACTCTCTCCTAATAGTTTAAACAAAAGATATCAGACTGATTTTAGACTGGCAGTAACACTGAAACAGCTCTGACAGGAAAACAAATTTAAAAAAAGAAAGAATGCAAGTAGAGAACATAACAGAGTAATGATTGACAGCCTCACATTAGCTCTTACACAAGGTTAATGTTTGGAATCTGGGAGGCATAATAATAATTTATGATTCAAAATGTTACAGGACATATTAAAAGCTTTTCCCAAAGCCCTGTCATCTACATTGCCTATAAAAATAGACATATTTGGATATGCACTGTGAGGCACTGACATTTCTAAAAATGGTGGAAATGGCTTCCAAGACATGGCAATCTCAATATCTATTTTTACAGCCTTTCACTGTCTGTTTTACAGTTACGTGAGAATAAACAGCAGTGGTGTGCAGGCTAGGTGATTTATTCACAGTGCCTGCTTTGTCTCTGTCTTCTTCTAATGGATTTTTCTCTATAATTCATCCTCTGCAGTACATCTAAATGTTAAAATCAGCAGTTTGAAGTCCAGTAACCACGAGACACAAGACTTTGCAAAGAATGTGCAGGAAAAAAAGAGTGATTACCAAAACCTGGGGAGTCTGACCTACTTTTCTCTCACCTGTTCATCAGCACTGAGCTGCTCATTCCTCTTCTTTACTTCTATCAACCACAAGATGGCAGAATAGGTTAACTTTGGTGGTGTTTCACTGCAAAAATTAAATCTATTGTTCTTTTATCGTTTTTACAAAGCTGACACCTCCTCACTAACCAAATTAAAAACATATTTAGAATATGCACCACTATACTCAGATACTGAGGCAATATTTTTTTTTTTAAACCTGCATTCACAGTTCTGTATTGACACAGCATCAGAATGGTGAAAATATTATCAAATGCATATTTACCCGAATTATTATAGTTTTGTATTTTTTCATTCATTTTTATTTTTATTTCATTTTAACTTTTTTGTTTTTTAATTGAGTTTAGTTTCAGTTAGCTTCCAGAGTGGATTTTCTTATTTCAGGTTAGTTTTTATTGTTTGAAAATTAGTTTAGTTTTTATTAGTTTCAGTGTTAGTTTTAGTCTTTTTAGTTATTATTTTAATTATTGTCTTCTATCATTGTATGGAGAGTATATGTCAGAGGTAAGATTTAGGAAAATCAGTACAGGTATCACAATAAACTTCTTGTAGACATCCAAAGTCTCAATAAGCATAATAAGTTGTAATAACATTTTTTACCAAACTAACAAATACTAAAATTAATGATATCTCCTCTATATTTTTATTTTCCATCCATCCATCCATTGTCTTCCGCTTATCCGGGTCCAGGTCACGGGGGCAGCAGCCTAAACAGAGAAGCTCAGACCTCCTTCTCCCCAGCCACCTCGTCCAGCTTATCTGGGCCAGCCGAGAGATATACTCTCTCTAGCGTGTACTGGGTCTGCCCTGGGGCCTCCTCCCGGTGGGACATGCCCGGAACACCTCACCCAGGAGACGCCCAGGAGGCATTCTAGTCAGATGCCTGAACCACCTCAACTGGCTCCTTTCAATGTGGAGGAGTAGTGGCTCTAGTCTGAGCCCCTCCCAGATGCCTGAGCTCCTCACCCTATCTCTAAGGGGGAAGCTAGCCATCTTTCGGAGAAAGCTTCTTTCTTTCTTTCCATAGGTGAGGGTAGGGATGTACTGTAGATCACTGCAGCTGCAGCTGCAGCCACAATCTGTCTGTCGATCTCCCGCTCCCCTCTCCCCTCACTTGTGAACAAGACTCCGAGATACTTAAACTCCTCCACTTGGGGCAGCGACTTGTTCCTGACCTACAGTGGGCACTCCACACTTTTCCGGATGAGGACCATGGCCTCAGACTTGGAGGTGCTGATTCTCATTCCTGCTGCTTCACACTCGGCCACAAACCGCTCCAGTGCAAGCTGGAGACCACTGCCTGATGAAGCCAACAGAACCACATCATCTGCGAAAAGCAGAGATGAGATTCTGAGACCACCAAACTGGAAGCCTTCCGCCACTTGGGTATGCCTAGAAATTCTGTCCATAAAATTATGAACAGAATCGATGACAAAGGGCAGCCCTGGGGGAGTCCAGCAGCCACTGGGAACGAGTCCGACTTACTGCCACCTATGCGGACCAAAGTCTTGCAACAGTTGTATGAGGACCAAATGGCTCATAGCAATGGGCCAGACACCCCATACTCCTGAAGCACCTTCCACAGAATACTCTGAGGGCAGTCGAATGCCTTCTCCGGGTCCACAAAACACATGTAGACTGGTTGAGCAAACTCCCATGCACCCTCAAATGTCCTCGAGAGGGTAAAGAGCTGGTCCAGTGTTCTGTGACTGGGATGAAAACAGCACTGTTTCCTCCTGCATCCGAGGTTCGACTAATGGACTGACTCTCCTTTCCAGCACCCTGGCATAGACTTTCCCGGGGAGGCTGAGAAGTGTGATCCCTCTACAGTTGGAGCACACCCTCTGGTCCCCCTTCTTAAAGATGGGAACCACCACCCCAGTTTGCCAGTCCAGTGGTACCGCCCCAGATCTCCATGCGACATTGCAGAGGTATGTCAACCAGGACAGCCCTACAACATCCAGAGCCTTCAGGAACTCAGGGCGAACCTCATCCACACCAGGGGCCCGGCCACCAAGGAGTTGTTTAACTGCCTCAGTGACTCTGCTTCCTCTATAGAAGACATGTCAGTGGGATTAAAGAGGTCCTCAAAGTATTCCTTCCACCGCACGACTATATCCTCAGTTGATGTCAGCAGCCCCACTATACACTGTGTGAGTAGAGCACCGCTTTCCCCTTCTGAGTCACCTGATGGTTTGCCAGAATTGGTTAGAGGGATTCCAAAAACTCCCAGCGCACCCTCACTATACAGTATGTTTAGGTGTGCCAGGCATGTGTCCAGCATCCTCCCCTGCCACCTGATCCAACTCACCACCAGGTGGTGATCAGTTGACAGCTCAGCCCCCCTCTTCACCCGAGTGTCCAGAACATACGGCCGCAGATCTCATGATACGATCATCGATCTGCGACCTAGGGTGTCCTGGTGCCATTCTCTTTCCCCTCACCCTCAAATAGCCACGGCAGATGGCTTCCCCTTCCTGAGCCTGGTTCTGCCATCTTCCTTTTAAAAGTGAGTTTGTCCTTCCCACTATTGCCCAGTGCTTGTTCATAGGGGATTGTCTATTTTTGAGGTTTTCTCTTTAATACTGTAGGGTTTTCATCTTACAGTATAAAGTGCCTTGAGGTGACTATTTTTGTGATTTGGTGCTATATATATACAACTAAGTTGAACTCAAAACACAGCTTTGCAATATTTTCCTTTTTGCCAAAGTAACAACAATGATTCCCTTTTTTCTCTCCACCTTTTGGTTTATGTGCATTCACGTCACCATTCATTTCAGTATGAAATTTCCCAGAGATTTTCAATAATTCATGTTAGAGGTGTATGTTGACATCCTTGGTCTCTTAAAATTAAATTCAGCTTCACTTGTAATATTTTGACAGTTCACCAGTTGTCGTCCATTAGCAATAGTAGTTACAGTGTTACAGTGTGTTGAAATTTTATTAAACAAGTGCAACATGTGCACTGCAACAGACTGCATTCCAGACCACAACAACTGTGATTTTTCTGCTTTGTATCAATATGCTATGTAAACAGGCAAATCACTAAACTCTACATATTGATTTGATTTGTGTAAAGTTTTGGTTTTGTTCTCATGAAACAAGATAAAATATGTGACAGCCTTTAATTTAAATGGATGCCTCATTAACATTAATGAAATCTGCCAGTCTCATTATCAGCCATTTTCACATTTTCATTTGCCAATCTGTGCATAGAGTCATTTTTTCTTTTTTTGCATTGCAATAAATTCTTGTATAGTAATTGTTTAATGGTTATTAGAGTAGGAGAATATTAGAAGGTCTCGTAAACTTGTCATAAGAAAACAAAGTATTGTTTTGGGCTAAAGAGTATAAATGTTAACACATATTTTAAGTAGCTGGTAGCTTAGTGTCTCTCTTAGGCTACTGTAGGTCGCCCCTCTAACTTCCTCATAATTTGCCTTGATTGATATAAGGAGGAGGCTAGGATCAATCGAGATGCTGCTTTTTCCTGGCTGTAGTATAGTTCTCCTGTTGCAGTATAGTTGTTTACTGCTAGTTCTTAATTTATGACATGCTACAGGTATGTGCTAAGCATTTCAAGTAATGCAATCATAGGCTGGAAATGTAAAATACTCTTGAACCAGTGCTTAATCATACTGTGTATTTGCTGGCAATGTGTTAATTTATTCACTGTTTCTTTTGTAGATGCTGGCTTCCACTACTGTTTTGTTTGTTTTTTGCTTGTTCTGTTTTGTTTAGCTGGCTTATCTTCACTTGTTTCATCATTTTTTATATTCTTCCAAAGCTTTGTGTATATTGGTTGTGTTGGTCAGCATTACTGGGAGGCAGATTTTGTGTGTGCTGTTACTGAGCTTGTAAAATTGAGGGTCCAGCAGTGAATTTTCTCACCAGTGATTTGCTCCTTCTTTGGTGTCTAGGAATTTTGGTTTGCACTTTTAAGTATATTGCATGCATTTCTTTGCTGTGTGTGTAGGTATAGGAGGATGGTGAGTGATCTGGTTTAGCAGATTTCTCACTCACCTTTAGAAGCCATGGTCAGCTTCTTTTAGCACTTTATTTTTATTTTGAATAAACCTTTTTTTTCTATTGCATCTTATTGCACACTGCTTTATATTTATCTTTTAACCATTTAAAGCATGGTTATAATAAAATTACCATTTTTGTGTATGTGTATATTTATTGGATAAACATTTGTAATTTTGGAGGAAAACAGTGTCTCTCACTTGTCCTTGTCCTAGCTCAAATACACAATATAATGCACAATATAAACCATCCTACAACCTGCATCAAGCAAATAATTTGTTCCAAAGTAACACAGCTTTTACACTATTTAAATCTGGCATGCTACATGGTATGACTGTATTATGTTTGTCTTTCCAAAAAATTACAAGCTGTCCAAAAGTACATCAAAGGTGTTTGTATCTGGAAATGCATTAATTGCACAAACTGTAACATACAGTGTTAAAATGCATATTATGCTATCTGATATTTAGCCTTTTCCGACTGCCTCTGTTACAGTAAGATGTATTGCAACATTTGCCTCACTACCTGACATTGTTTGATTTCTTGATAAAACATTTGGCATTCACCTACCACAAAACATGTCTAGAATAGAAAGAGCCATGAATCTAACAAGGAAAGAGGGAATCTGTAATTGCAGGCCCACACAGAAGGGGTCTCATCTGGAAAATTAAGTAAAAACACTTAGGGCCAGATTTACAAAGCAGGGTAAATTAGCATGATGGGAGTGGAAAGTTCTGCGGGTGATCTGCTTAAAATGTATAAATTTATGATCACAGATGCAGTCAGTTCATTTCAATAATGACCAACACTAGCAAGACCAAATTAGTGGGTCAAAAACAAGCAGACCTGATGAGGGAGTGAGAAACTACTAACCAAAACACAGTATAAGCATAGATTTTGTGCATTTGTTTCTCTCTGGAAACAGCACAGCAATTCAAATCAACAGGAGGCAGCTAAAACAAAAATAATCGATATGTTCAAATATAAGGGTGAACTCTTCCATTAGAAGCTGATAGAGACTAAATCAGGTCTTGGAGATTGGGACAGCTATTCTCTGGATAAATTTAGCTCAGTGGATGTACATGATTTATCCAGAGAAGGGCTGCTTTATTACAAACAGGTCCACTGTATAAATCTGAAATCTGTGTATTAGAGCTGACCTGTCAGATGTGCAGAACACAAAATATTTTTTTTTTCTCTCAGAAAAAGAACATTAAACATATAGTTCTCCTCATGTTGGACCACATGGAGGCATTATACATATGAGTTCCTTTCTTGTGCATATAATATTTCTGTCCCAGAGCAAAACCTTCTCATGGCCACAAGAGCTAAACTCAGGGTTCTCCAAAAATAACAGGTTTTTTTTTTGTTTTTTTATTCTTAACCTAATAACCCCAAATAATTTCAAAATATTACTGCATCTGCTGTCACTTTCATTTAAGCCTTGTATTTCAGCATGCTGTCTGAACCTGGCGAACTTTAAAGAACAAAAGGAGGGAGATTAGTGAGTTTAGTGAGAAAGTCATGCTACTCAATTCCTTGCCAACGTGAGAGATCTTCCAGTCTACTTCTGATCATTATTAGAAGACTAAGCATCAAAGGCATAGTGGTACCATCTTGTTCGTGAGAGCTTTTTTTTTTCCTTGGTTCTTGGTAGTCTGTGCTTATAAATATTTTCACAGATGGCACGAGTTTAGGTGGAAATGAGAACTACATTCATTTTAGGTGATTTAGGTCCTGTGTCCTCCCGGACATTTGCTTGTTCACTGATGCTTACTGGTGTATTTTAGAGGTAAAAGTAACATAATTCTTTTACCAGTTGTAACTGTTCATTTTCTGAAAAGATCAAAAATACTAATAAGCCACTTCATAGGCACTTTGATAAGGTGTCAGTCACATGTGGGGATCAGTAAAACAACTGTCAGCAGTCAGTTGACATTTCAGTGATATGCTTTACCAAATGCCTAGGGAATCCTTTTGTGTATTCATTTCTTGCTATTCATTAAACATGTGATCCTCAAAATTGTGGCATGTTAATTAATTTGTCAAAAAATTATAGAAACTATATGATTTGATGATATACACTTATTCAACTTGTGATGCTTCTGACCAAATGTCCACTTACTTATTCACAAAATCTGTTTACCCCATTTCATATTTCTTTTTTATTTCTTCCTAATATTTTGTGTTGTAATAAATATTTCCCCTTTCAATATATGAACTAGGACAGCTAATTTAGAATTAATGTAGTTAAGAGTCTTTAAATCACAGAAACAAAAAAACAAAGACCAAAAATAATATAATTAGGTAAAACTTTTTGTTGAGCATGAGGAAAAAAAAAATCAATAATCCTTTTATGGACACTGGGGATATAAATCCATTTTTGCAATGCACAACTTGCAAAACTATGAAGAAATTAGAATCATTCAAGGGTATATTTTCAAATAAATATTTCATCTTTTCACAGGTTCAGCCTCCTACACAGTGAAATAAAGCACCTTAAAACCAGCATTTATATATATCAGCTTACTGGTAAAAGTGATATGAACAATTGTGTATTAGGGTATGTTTTTGGTTTGCTTTGCTGAACATCCAGGAATTCATATCACTTATCCAAAGAAAACGTTTGCCCAAAGGCCTGCAATTCTACAAGTTTCAGCGCATTTTGTGTGCAGAAGAGGAGCTCATTTGTCAGTACATCACATAAGGTTTGAGAAAACTGGGTCAGAATGAGGCAAAAGATTTGAAAGTGGAAAATGTGCACCTATGCTTATTAAACCATGTCAAGCATTCTGGTTTGATTGAACTACACGGGGTGTCTGACTTGAGGCACTGAACATTTATATTTTGAGATTTTTGGATAAAGATATTTCAGTGAGCATTACATTGATTGCTCTCAGAGAACAGCAATTGTCAAGTGAGAGATTAAACATGTCAAGAGGTTTTTGACCAAATATTCCTCACTCATATTGCCTCACCACAAATAAATCCTCCCTTTATTGTTAGGAGAAGATAGAAAAAAAAAATCATTTCTATGCCACAGAGGTTAGTATAACACCTGACTTTAGTTTAAACTGTAACCTGTACTGTGAAGCAATCTGACTGCATGTAGCACAAGGGTGAGACCACTGCAACATGTCTTCTTTTAACTCACAGACATGTCATTTGTAAGGTTAAAGCAGAGATGTCCTCTTTTCTGTTTTTTATCGTCAAATAATTCTTACACAATATGATTTGTGTTTCTCTCTTTTCTTTCCTTCATTGTTGTGAGGTGATTTCACCGTGACATGAAGGTAGAAACATCTTGCATTCTCCCTACCATTCTATCTGCGAGCTGACCTGTGGGTCGCAGGAAATTCTCAATGGGGATTGACTCACAGCAGAGCATCTACCTTTATCTAATTATATGACAGCTTCAAGGGAGGGAGAGCTGCAGCTCTGCGATCCCTTCATGGTGCCTAATATCCCATTCCTTTTCATATTGAATCTTTTTGTTCAAAGCAGCCCTTTAATGCTCACTGCACCCTCATCAGCCAGACACTGGAAGAGAGGGAAGAGGCACAAGCACAGGGTTTCAAGCAGGAAAAAGAGTGAATTGTTAGCTTCTCCAATCACACCTATTGAAGGATATGTCAGATAAATTGCATCACTTCATGTTTAGGCCTTTCCTAAAGTTTTTCCTGTATGAGGCCCTATGTGGCTCAAAGCATCAATTAAAATGCAGTATCTCTCTGTGTGTGTGTGTGTGTGTGTGTGTGTGTGTGTGTTTAGTGTTTGTGTCTGAGAAACAGATGCAAGGTTTTGAAGTCTTTGATCTTTATCTAAAAGCCCAGTTAGATTTACATCAGAACCACAGAATTTGCTTTATGCATGTCATTACCAAAGTGCCACATGGAGTAATAAATCATGTTGATGCTACAGAATGATTTCATGTATATATAAGCCTTTGGCTTAGTGCTAAATCTTTTGTGAATAAAGAATTCAGGCATTTCATACTGAGTTTACTGTATGTTATAAAATTTATCAGGACTGATTTGTGAGTTTCCCTCTTTCATTTCTAACTTGCTTTCATGTTTGTTCTGTTGTGTAAAATCATCAAGCTTCAACTTATAGACTGAATGGACCAATTTAGAAGACATATATTGATCTTTGGATGGTGCATATATACACTCATCAGGCCACTTTATTAGGTACTGGATTGGACTCCCTTTTTCCTTCAGAACTGCCTTAATTCTTAACGGCACAGATTTGACAAGTTGCTGGAAACATTCCTCAGAGATTTTGGTCCATACTGACATGACCTGCAATTACTGCAGATTTGTCAGCTGCACATCCATGATGTGAATCTCCCATTCCACCACATCCCAAAGATGCTCTATTGGATTGAGAGCTTGTGACTGTGGAGGCCATTTGAGTACAATGAACTCATTGTTGTGTTCAAGAAACCAGTTTGAGATGATTTGAGCTTTGTGACATGGTGTGTTATCCTGCTGGAAGCAGCAAATAACTGCCTCGCTCACTGGATATTTTCTCTTTTTATGACCATATATATAGCTGAGGATTTTTATTTGTGGACCACTATTACAAAAGAAAAACAGCCTTTGTAGGTCATACAGTACATGAGATACAGGCATTTTAACTGTTACTGAAAGGAGAGTGCCTTGAAGTTTTGTCATTATTATTAAAAAAAAACATTTTTAGGGTTTGTTTGTTTGTTTATTGGTCACACAAAACCACAGGAAAAACAACTTTAATAAGTTATGAAAACCACATTAAAGAAGAGTACTCTGCCAGCAATAGCAAGTGTTTCCCCTGACATCAAAATCTGTAAATGTTCCCACTTCTAGTTCAAAAGAGGACTCATACAAGCCATTATTGAGGTCATACTACCAACAAGTTCTAGTTCAGTTGAGAAGTGAGGGTAATTAGTATTGAACATAACTCAGAGCACATCAAAGCAGCAATTCTTCTGCACTGTCGACTCTATTTTTTTTAAATCCTAAATCCAAATTTTCATTGCAACAAAATAGCATTGTATGTGTTTTGTTTAAAAACAAATATATATATATATATATATATATATATATATATATATATATATGTGTGTGTGTGTGTGTGTGTGTGTGTGTGTGTGTGTATATATATATGAAACCCAGAGCATCGGTGATAT
>VUQS01068412.1:0-17143 GCA_015108495.1 Heterochromis multidens
TCAGATGATCAGTTAGCTGTTTTACATCTACTCTTTCAAGAATTTTTGAGATAAAAGGAAGGTTGGAGATTGGCCTATAATTAGCTAAGACAGCTGGGTCAAGTGATGGCTTTTTAAGTAATTTAATTACTGCCACCTTAAAGGCCTGTGGTACTTAGCCCAGTAAAAGAGATAGATTATATTAAAAAATGAAGCATCAATTAATGGTAGGACTTCTTTGAGCAGTCTTGTAGGAATGGAGTCTAATAGACAGGTAGAGTAAATCAATATGTTGATCAATTATTAAATCATTTACTAACAGGGTCTTAGAAGAGAGAGACCTAATGTTTAATAATCCACATTTAACAGTTTTACCCTTTGGTGCAGTTGAGGATGCTATATTGTTCTTTCTTTGTGAATTTTTATGCTTAAATTGTTTTTTTGCTCATTTTTGGTTTGTTTTTTGATGGTCTGGGGGCAGACACAGTCTCTATGGGGATGGGGTTTTGGGGGGATGCCAGAAGGAGAGAAGCTGCAGAGAGGCGTGTAAGACTGCAACTCTGCTTCCTACCTGTAGGTATTAGTAACCAAGCTAGCTAGCCATTATGTTAACTGTCAAGCTAATACAACATTCAAGGAAGCTATTAATTACTGCTGAGCTAACAGATATGAATATTAAGAGACAATGTCATAAGAAAATACCTGTGGGAGGATTCCATAGTCCTGTTGTCCACAATGAGACAATCAACAGTGTGGATGGGTAAATGTGAAACATATGAGCCAACACTGCTCAGCTGAAACAACAGTTTTCACTGAGTAGTAGCCAGCATATTTACCCATTATTGTATTAAAAACGCAGGTAAAAACATTTTTCTTGGCCTATTGTATACATTTCTTTAGTGCTCTGATCAGAGATGCCGTGAAAGAAATTGTAAAGTCTTGTAACACTACTCACGCATTGCAGAGAAGGCAATTTATATCTTGCTTTAGGGCAAAGTCACTGTGGCGGGGTGTGGTTTGTGGCTCAGCTGCAGGGGAGGGGTGGAGCAGTGGGTTCAGGAGGCAGTACCAGGGAAGGCTGGCGGTCACAGCTGGCCCTCATCAGGTCCATCAGGATGCTGATGGATGCTGGCAGAGGTATGGCCTGGCCGACTGTGTGCCCGAGCTGGCTCCTCGCCGGTGTTTTACCCGGCTCCAATGGGGATGGTGCGCCGGATGAGGGAGGGGGACGACCTTCTTGTCTTCCTGGAGGGCTTTGAACTCGTGACAGTGGGTGTGCTGCTGGCCACCAGAGGAGTGGACGGAACGGCTGCTGCCATTGCTGGTGGGGGAGGCCCAGGTGGCGGCTCTTAGCCTCCTGGGCGGAGCGAGGGCCAAGTTCAGGGATGTCCACCACGCCGCCCTGGGCCACCTGGGTCTCTCCCCGGAGGACCACCGCCGCCGCTTCTGGGGAAGCAGGATGGAACTGGAGGACTGTCCCGTCATCTATGCCTGGAGGCTGTATAGCGCCGCGGCCGGCTGGCTGCCCTGGCACCTCGGAGGGGGAGGCTCGGATGCTGGCGACCATCGTCCTGGAGTGGTTTGTGGAAGGGCTCACGCAGGACGAGGCAGAGTCGGTCCATGGACATCTGGGCGACGCGGTGGACCGGGTGGAGGAATACTGAGCGGGACGGCAGGGGCACCCCCTGGAACAGCCGCAGCCGGCGGCAGGGGATCGACTGATTCCGGCCCCAAGGAGGAGGCCCCGAGTACAGTCCACACCTCAGCCTGCTGCTGCGGAGCAGCGGTCGAACCCTCCCTCTGATACCCTCTCCGTTTCTGTCTCCCCACAGGTCCTGGTGTGTTGGTGCAGGTGGCTGGGTCACCTCCGCCGGAGTTGCCCGACGATGGAAGTGGGGCAACGATTCGGCATTATCGGTCTTCCGACACCCTCCTCCAGTCCGGGAGAGATGTACAGGTAAGGTATCAAGGGGGTACACGCCAGGCCTTGGTGGACTCAGGCTGCACGCAGACCCTGGTCCACCAAAACCTGGTTCGACCCGGGGCATTATTGGAGGCAGAGTGGGTAGATATCAGGTGTGTGCATGGGGACATACGTAAATATCCCATAGTGCCCCTGGAAATCAAATACAGGGGCAAAACACAGAGTCAAGGCCGCGGTTAGCTCCTGCTTGACGCATCTCCTAATTCGTCATCCCTGACGTAGTGCTAACCTACCCACATTTTGTAGTGGTTAAAGACCGGCTGTATCGAATGAGTTGTGACACTCGCACAGCTGAGAAGCACACCCAGTTGTTGGTGCCTAAAAGCCGTCGGGAAATTATTTTCCAGGCAGCTCATTATAACCCCATGGCAGGGCATATGGGATATGATAAAACTCTGGAACGAATAATGTCCCGATTCTTTTGGCCGGGCCTCCTGCCCAGAATGTCAGCTGGTGAACCAGCTGGCCATCCCGAAAGCGCCTTTGCGCCCATTACCGTTAACGCAGGTCCCATTTGAATGCATTGGCATGGATCGGGCCATTTCACCGGAGTGCACTGGGATATCACTTTCTGAATCACCCGTTGGTATCTGGCTCTCCAGCCCTTTAAATTCAAGGTGATCTAAAGGATCTGATTTCCTCTCCCACTTGTGGGGGGGGGAGTAGGCTAGGCCGGACGGCTCCCTGGCCCAAGTCGGGCGATGGGGGTATGTGGCGGGGTGTGGTTTGTGGCTCAGCTGTAGGGGAGGGGTGGAGCAGTGGGTTCAGGGGGCAGTACCAGGGAAGGCTGGCGGTCACAGCTGGCCCTCATCAGGTTCATCAAGATTCCCTATTTAGGAGGACGCTCCAGGAAAAAGAAAGAGCTGCTGAACTGAATTGGAGAGAACTAGGCTCAAAAGTGTCCATAACACTGCTCATGAAAATAAACCATTCTTCTGCCCTGCAAAAGCTGTGTGTGGCTTGGTCCTTGTTACAGTCACCAAACTGTAGGATGTTTTGAATCAGATTTGAATCATGGTTCTATGGTTAAGTCCATAATTTGTTGGACAATGACACAATTTTTGTATTTTTGCCTCTGTACACCACCACAGTGGATTTACAATCAAACAAACAATATGTAATTGAAGTGCAAACTTCCAATTTTAACTCAAAGGGTTTTATAAAAATTCTGCTTTAACTGTTTAGGAATTACAAGCATTTTATGCATAGATATGCATTGTCAGCAGCGCTTAAAGTGGGCCATGAGAAGGGGAATGGCCTTGAAGTTGGGGATGTTGAAGTGTGCATGTGTGTTGGTGGGTGGGTGTGTGGATGGGTAAGCTGTAAGGTACAAAAATATATAAAGTTTTTAGTTAACATTTCATTCTTCTTGTCATATTCTAACATAATTCAAAGGTATGCAACTGCCAAATCTCGGTGCACACAGCAGACAAGAACAAACAGCCAAAATTTGGGTGTACATGTCAGGCACACACACAGGTGAGGAAATTCATGATGAAACCAGTAAAAAGTATGCCAGTCTCGCAATTACGAAGGCATACAACAGGCCTATTTGAACACAGCTGACTAGAACATATCAAATGTGGGGACATTTCACTCGGCCCAAAAGCCAAATTTGCAGAGCATACAATATAGTCAAGTGCACGTTTGCAGGAGGGGTAGTAGTATCAAATTACTGCTTTAATGATAATGCTAAACTGCTCTGCCGCAGCTCATAAGAGGCCAAAGCGTCACCTTCATCTGGGATATAATATTAAATGTGACTTGGCACTCAGAGGTTTAGGCGATAAATTTCTTCATGATGGACACTGAAGAAACTGTTCAAAATGTCTGTGAGGCCATTCATCAAGGACAGGTGTTTGAGTCTCTTCTGCTTGGTGTTGGACTGTAACCATGATTTGAATTGCAAGTTGGAGAATAATCGGGTGAGGCCAACACAGGGCTCCTCTGTATGGGAAAAATAACATACTGCAGCTTCCCTTTAATAGCATTAAGGAAGAGTTCAAGGTTACCTGTACTAAAGAGGCACTGCAGCACAGAGACTCAAATGACCCAAAAGTCTCTGCATCATGCACTGAAATCTGCACTGACAGGAAATACAACACTGCAAGGGAGCTGGAGACAGCAGAAGTGAGGCTGAACCATAAGGCAGTGGTGGGAACTGTGGCGGTGGGAAGATCAGGCTTGGGAAGGTTTCTGGTGCCGCAGTAGAGTAAGGTGTAGGTCAAAGAAATACTACTTCTTGTCCAGGAAGAAGTAAGAGCAGCACTGGATGAGACAAGAACAAGCAGGATTGCAGGCACGAGGCAGCAGGGGACTTGGATGAGGTGGGAGAGTGTGCCTGAACGCAGGCTTATCTGTACTGACATCTGGCGAACAGAGCCCGAGCGAATTAAATTCTTCATCCAAGCTGTATATGATATCTTACCCAGCTCACCAAACCTCCACCTGTGGGGCAAGTCTGAAACACCTTCCTGCCCTCTTTGCTCTGGGAAGGGCATGCTCAAGCAGATATTAAGCAGCTGCTGGAAGGTCGCTACTGGTGGTGCCATGACCAGGTGCTGAAGGCAGTGGCTGAGAGCATTGCCTCATCAATAAAAACAAGCAGGCATTACTGCCTTCCCCAGAAAGCAGATTTTATTAAGGCAGGAAAGTAGTCAAAACCCACACAATAGAACACTGTACTCTTCACCTCACTGGCAGCTAATGGTCAATCTGAGCAAGCAACTCAAGTTTGCGGCACACATCACAGTTACATCATTGTGACCAGATATTGTCATTTCTGTCAGAGGCTTCAAAACAACTTGCCCTGATTGAACTGACTGTGCCATGGGAAGATCACACGGGGGAGGCTTTTGAAAGGAAGCTGGCAAAGTACCAGGGACCTCTGGAGGATTCCCGAAAGCAGGGTCAGCAAGCACAATGCCATCCTGTTGAGGTAACCTGCAGAGGCTTTGCTGGTTGATTGCTCCACAGAGTCCTCACCCTGCTGAGTGTGAGGGAACCACTCAGGAGTACAGCCATCAGGACTACAACAGAAGCAGCACAGAGAGCTTCCAGGTGGCTGTGGATTAAGAGGGGTGATCCATGGCTTAATGCTGCTGGGATACAAGTCGGGATTTGATCAACCCTGGCTGGGTCGCTTAGGTGAGGGTGTATGATGTTATGAGATCCGAAATACCCAATGAACCTAGAAAAGATCACTGATGATGCATCCCAGCACATTTGTTGAGTGTATCTTTCATCTACTTTCCACCATTTTTGACTTTATGAATCCGTAGTGTGTAGATTTACCTACAAAAGTTGAAAAGTTTGCTAATTCAAATATAATCTTATAAAAATCCTTAAAAAAACCACACTACAATTACAGATATCAATTTATAAGACAGACAAAAACATATCTATTAACATTATTGTTAATAATGTTAATAATTAACATTATTGTTTGTCATATTTGGATTTTTCCCTTTAAACCTTTAAAGCAGAGGTTAAGTTCAGCCAGAAATCTGAAGCTAAACTCTGATACAGTATAGCTGAAAATGTTTTGAGGCAGTCAGTTAATATCCCTCAGAAAAGCAAATGAGGCAAAGTAACAACCATGTTAAGATGATCTCGATGTGAGATCCAGCCCGCAGTCAGGGGAGACTATTATGTGCGGTTAAATGGTTTTGATAGATTTCCTCTCGCTCTCCACCTCTCGTTTCAGAAATTTCAGGAGGTGCACAGGCACACGTGCATGAAAGCAAGAGAACTCATACAGGCACCCTGGACCATTAACAGACACACAGAGACACCTGGGAGTCTCAGCTCTGTGCAGGAAGAAAAAGCATGTTATTATTCTAAATATGGCATAAGTGAATCTAAACCACATGACAACATTCAACTGGATGAGTGTGGAAAATTCAGACACTGCCATCATGCTAAAAAAGTGTACACTTTGGTTAAATGAGGTTGGCATTATATACCATGATGTGTATTCTTTAGAAGTTATGGTTTCTTTGTTTTTTATAATAACTTTACAGTAAATGTGTCAATAATCTAGGTCACCTGAGGGTTTCAGGTCATAAGATTATTGATTTTTTTTATACAGGCAGAGACTCAAGGCCCTCACAATGAAATATTGGATATAATTGTACTGGCCAGTGTATCCACTCTCATAATGTGCTCTATCCTTGACACCTGATCTATGATATTCTCTGATGGGAGAGTCCTGGCAAGGACCTAATAAATCATACTCATCATTTCCCAAAGACACATAAAGTTAGAGGCCTCTGAGGGTTGACGACATGCTCCCTCCGGCATTTGTTACAGTGCAAAGATGCACACCCTTAATGAGGTTTTTGAACTGGGTTTCTAAACCTTTTTGTTATATGATTGTTACAAACAGCAGTCCCTATCTGTGTGATGTTGATGCTGACACTAGTAAATAATAAAATAATAAAAATAAATAATAAAAAGATGTTTAGTCTACCGTTTTTTTAATACTGAGTTAAATACCTGGGACTCTCCACCATTTGGTTTTAGAACTGAAGAAGCCTCTTGGATTAGAGGTGAAACGTCTTCAAGCAACTTAAAGAAGTCCAGTCGCCTTCTTTCAAGCTCTTTAGACTACCATGACCTGGATGACTGAGAACCTACACAGACAAATACTGAGTGATGACTTTAAAGATTTTTTTTCTACAAAAATATAGCAACTCAGTATGCAATCCTCCATGAGCATCAGTTTTCCAATCTTAGACCCACAGGCTTCTTCATTGCACAGTTAACTTCCTGCAGTCAAAGTTAATTATCGCTGGAAGCGTAAAACTATGTGCACACCCAGCATTTGTTCTGTCCCTTCATCTTTGTCCAAACAGTGTGCCTCATGTCCTCACTGACTGTATGAGGTGACCACAGAGGAAGACCACTTTACTTAACGATCATTTATGGCAGCTTTGCAATGTAAGACTGAACAATAATCATCTTTAATATCTGTGTTACAATCATGTTTACAGAACAAAAAAAAGTCCTGATTATTTTACATTTGTATTTTAAGTCTTGGTGTATTTTCTGCTGCATCATCTACTGATCACAGGAGTGAATTCTTCTTGTAATTGAGCTGCTGATGTTACCTTTCAAGTGACTAATAAAAAAACAAAAAAAAACAAAACAACTTAGAGTGGGCACATTGTATTAGAAGCTTTAAACATAGACTTGCCCTCATCTATCTCTTATCTTATTCTATTATTTATTTATTTATTTTTTACTTATTTTGATTTATCCTGTTTAATAAAAATTACTTTTGGGAATATTTAGTCTCATTCTAGAAACTATGCAATAATAACAACAGGCATTTGTTCTAAGCAGAGGGGTTAATAAAATCAATATTCCTGTTGTGCTCTGAATTTTCTGACTATTTATTAATCTACTGTCTGCAGGCTGTCTGTACCAACAGATGTGGAAAAAACCCTGGAGGCAATACTCTATCCTGACTGAATTACAGCACCTGCTCTATTTGAGATGGACGTTATTTGTCAGGAGAAAAGGTTTATGCTCTGCCAAAAAATGCCTCCAACTCATTTATGCCATCATGACTCACAAACTGACCCAACTATGGTCAAAGAAAAAACAAGGAGGGATCAATGTCTTCCCACTAGCTAGTCTTTGCATGAGATTAACTTCTTCAAGCTGCCATCTGGTAAATTGTTATTTCCCATACGCTACTTGACGACTACAGACTACGACCTTCATCCCAGAATCCCAGCTGAATCCTGCCTGCACCTGTAATCCATACATATAGTGTGGCCTGCTGAGAATGGATGGCATGAACAGAGGAGTGCTTTTCACCTCATTGCACGATCTATTTAAAAACCAGAGAGCAGATGCTCCGGCAGGCTGATTAAATGATGGCTGATGTCCTCAGCCAATGAGCCTCCCTCCCATGACAAGGCACCAGAGCCACTGAGGGTTGCAACAAAGCAATATTCGTTTTAAATTCTGCCCTGATTTGGTTTCCACGTGTGGGGGACAGTTTTAGCTGCTACACTGAGGACTAATGGTTCATGCTGGGTGGACCCATCTGTCTGTCAAATGTGATTCCTCAAACACTGAGCACTGATGCCATCAATTAATGTCTTTTTTTTTCAGAAGCAATTACAAGAATGTGTTTCTTTGGATTGTGAGGCAAGATAATATTATTTTTTTGTTACACTCATGGCCAAATTTCTCTTAGTCAGTTGTTTGGAAGGTCTGTCATATTTCAGTTTGTGCAGGACTAGTCATTTTGTTGTTTTTCAGTGAAATAATAGGATGGGCTGCATTGAAATTTGATTCTGATATGAAAAATGTTCACAGAATGACTCCTGATGACATTATGTGATAATGTGACTACCTCATCAGCACAAACAGGGCAAATATTCAGGTCATTACTGAAGTTAAACATCAACCACTTTATTAGGTGCATCTTCCTAGTGCTGGCTACAGGAAGTAGCAATCAGGATATGGGTACACTGTGGTCCTAAAGGGATGGGTATGTGCAGTAATAATACTCAGGTAGGCTGTGGTGTTTAAACAATGCTCAGTTAGGACTATGGTGCCCAAAATGTGCAATTTTGGTGAGCCCGTGTGAACTGTAGCCTCAGTTTCCTGTTCGTAGGTGACAGGACTGGCAGCCAGTGTGGTCTTCTGCTAATCTCAGTAGCTCACCTGGGTCAAGGTTTGGCATGATGTACATTCATAGATGCTCTTTTGCATACCTTGGTTGTAATGAGTGGTTATTTGAATTACTGTTACCTTCCTATCAGCTCAAAAAAATCTGGTCATTCTCCTCTGACCTCTGGCAACAGGAAAGCATTTCAGCCCAGAGAGCTGCCGCTCACAGGATGTTTTCTCTTTTTTGTTCCATTCTCTGTAAACCCTACAGAAAATCCCAGTAGATCAGCAGTTTCTGAAATACTCAGACCAGCCCATCTAGCATCAAAATCACCTTTCTTCCACATTCTGATGCGCAGTTTGAACTTCAGCAGGTTGTCCTGACAATGTCTACATGCCTAAATACATTGAGTTGCTGCAATCTGATTGGCTGATTATGTATTTGCGTTAATAGTGGCCAGTTCCCTATCAACAAATAATATGAATTTTATATCAAATTTCAAATGTTACCATGCTAAACAAGCTAAGCCGGTAAACATGTTAAAGAAAAATTATGTGTCCATATATTAAGATCTGTAACTCAAGATCTTTGTGCTGTAACACAAAGTCACTTTTAATAGCAACCAAAGAAATTTCAACATATTTGTTATATTTAAAATGTTGGATCCTACTACATGAAAAAACATTAGGTGGCTTTTGGCTGTTTTGGCTACATAACAAAAAATGTGCAGGATTTAATAGGTCAGCAATTGTGCTGATCTTATATGTGTGTACTGTTAAAAAAAAAGGCAATGGTATTCTAGTGAAAATAATTAAAATATGAAATTACTGTCAAACAGATTTCTTTGTATGTGAAGAAATACCAGATCAATTTAGAAAACTGTAAAGCTCAAGTTTTCACATGAATGCACACAGTGAGCTTCACTCCAAGGAAAGACATTAATAATAAAGCTACATATCAGGAACTTAAGATCTTAAAAGCTTAGTGACACAAAGTGCTGTCGGAGTAACATCACAGACGTGAACATTCAGCTGAAGTGATTAAAAAGCTGTTCTGTCTTCATCTCCCCAGAAACACAAGTTTCTGAAGGAAAATCTCATTATTGTTTCCATTATAAGACACCAAAGCAGATGCTTCTTTGAGGAAATTATTGCCATTTAGAAAACTGGTTTTAATGGATAGACTGTCATCACTTCAGAGCAACTCTTCAGAGCACGATGGGAACAAGGCGGAGTGACAAACTCAATTAATCACACTCTGGCTTGTTCACCGCAGGCTCAAGATGGTGGCTTTGTACCTGGATGCTCATTATAGCTTGCATCTTGATGTATGAAATCGAAACAGTACCCTAAATGTTTAGGCCTTTGTTTATGGCTCCTCTGCGTTTAGCCATTCATCACGTTAATTGACTCGCCACTTTGTTGTGCTGATTTGTGTTTTTAAAATCCATTTTCCATGTCATACCTGAGCTACTTTAATAACATCCTGACTTGCAGTGTACAATGACAGAAAACGCACTTTTTAAGGCATAGGAAGTTCAGGAAATTACTGGAAACAAAACAATTACACAACAGTGTTGACAGCTAATGGCAATGCAATTTTATGGATGATTAATGTACAAATGCAAAATGAAACAACCTTTGTCACCTTAATGGCTGCCCGTGTCTCTCGTTTCTTCACAAAGTAAAGCAATAAAAATTAGGCAGCAGACAATAATAAATCTGTTCAATCCTATGTAGTTTGGATTAAAGGAAATACAAGAAATTAGTATTCCCACTCATCCCCCGAAAATATAAGCTTTGAGCAGTTCCAATTTAATTGGCACTAGTTTCTTTCATGGGCAGCACGGTGGCTTTGTGGTTAGCACTGTTGCCTCACAGCAAGAAGGTCCTGGGTTCAACTCCACTGGGGCCTTTCTGTGTGGAGTTTGCATGTTCTCCCTGCGATCCTGAATTGGATAAGCGGAAGAATGGGTGGATGGATAGTTTCTTTCATAATTTCCACTGCTGTCAACAATCTATGGCTGTCAATATGTGTGTGAGAGGGAGGAAGACAGGAAAAAAAGAAGACAGTGTCAAGTTAATGCCTACTGGTTAACCTGCAGCAATAGTTTCCCAACAAGTGTTAAGTCATTTAAAACTAAAGACAGACCAGCCCCAAATATCTGTGAGTCTGTCTCCTGAGGCTCCACCTAAGGAACACACTGCCACTGAAATGTTGAAAACTATATGATCCACTTGCAGACAAGTACAAATGATTTGTTTTAAGGGATAATAGTTCAGAAAAGGCAGTTATTATCACAGATTTGCAAGACTGTTTTCTAGTTTTAATGAATTCAGACAATGAAGTGTTCCTCCTATGGTGCTGCACTGTTGAGCAGATGTTAGCTGCAGCCTCATTTGTTCCTGATGCATTCAGAGAGCTGCAGCATGGAAGTGAAACCCAGGTGTGACAGGCTCACAGCTGTGCATCAACATCAGCTGCTGCTGGATGGACTCAGAGGGCGAGAGGCTGGACTTCAGAACAGACACCAACAAACATGCTGCTTTGGTGTCATCTGGCACAGGGGAGGAAGCAATGTTCAATGTCTCTATCAATAGACTTACTTTATTTAAAACTCCAGCTGCAATAAATCTCAATGTCCAAAAAAAAAAAAAAAACATGTTATCCTTAATGTTGTCTCATTCAGATGTTCATTTTTCACTGTGAAGAAGTCTGACACTGGGAGGATGTTTTCTGATTCATTTGAAGAGTGAAGATTTCCTTTTGCAAGTTTGTGACACATAGATATAAACATGATTTGGTATCCAAATGAATTACATGTGTGAAACCCTGAAATTGCAGTGCATATTCATGGTGAATGTTAATCGCCATTAATCACATCTTGTGTCAAGTTGTTATGCTTTTCATGGTAAAAATGTTGGTTTATAAACTTGATTATTGAAATAATTCATTGATGAAACTGACAAGCAGATGATGGTGATGGTGCTTTAATTTTATGGGTTACTTATTCCACGTAGCTGGAGTGGTGGAGGAAAGAACAAAAAGAGAAACTAAACTCTACCCGAAAAACAAAAATCCAGCTGTTGCAGGCAGATAAAAATGCAAAAGAGGAGAATGATTGAAACAGAAACCTTGGATGTACATTCACTTCACTCAAAGGGCTCCAGGACTTGAGAGGGTTCAAAACTCTCAAGTTTCTTTCTGTAGTTACTTAAATTTTATTTTATATGAGCGATCTAGGTTAACATTGTTCCAATGCAGAGCATGAAACTGATGTGCTGCACAGAGAGTTTATAGTCAGTGCTAATTTCAAACCCTTTTACATATGCTATGTAAAGTTAAAATTTAGAAAATCAGTAACTATCAAAACCTGCCTATTTATTAACCTACTTAGTGGGTGGATGGATTTTTCATAGCCTATTTAACACTGCATTTTAACACTGTCAGTATAAAATCTCAGTCTCTGGGAAAAACACTTACACAAGGTTTTTTATTTGTCCAAAAATAAAACTGTCAGAATAATAAACCTGATCAGTGTGTTTGGGAATGTGTAGGATGTTGAAACACAGATAAGGTCAGTTAGCAGCCTATGGAGTAATTTAGATTTTAATGTCATTTATTTGGGAAATGTGCTGTTTGGACTTGATGAACAGACCTACTTACAACAACCAAGACATGGTTTAACAAGAAATACTCCAAATTCTAAAGTAAATGGAGTTTCAGAAAATACTGGGATAAGTGGATATCATACGTAAGTGTGAAATTATATACTTTCATTTTGCATAAGCTTTTTTTTTATTATCGGTTATGGAGAAATTTGGTTTATTTATTTCTTTTCCTGGAATAATGGAATAAGTGGAATAATGGTATGAACAAGCATTAAATCCCTCCATTAGGGATCTAATGCTCATGAATATGACTCATGAGGAATTTTCGAATTTAAAGGCCAATGATGGAAATAAAAGAGCTGCTGACATTCATACAGTAATATAATCCATTCTCATCACTTTTGTCTCCAATACCTTATAGGCATTTCACTTTACCACTAATGGCCCTTAACACTAATGGCCATTGTGTGATTATTTGATCTTTTTGTTCAAATATTATAAAAAAATATAAAGAAAAAAATTTAAACAAACAGAAAAAAATCCAGATCCATGTCATATTTGTTGGATTTTAAATCTTCAGACGTGAATCATGAGTCCTCCAGTTTAAAAAAAAAAATCTTAATAGCTGCACAATTGCATCACATTTAACACTGTTAGCACTTTAGCACTGTTTTATATGCATATTATGGGAACTTAATATGATGTGTTTGGGTAGAACTCACAAGATTGTGGCTATAATGAAAACTACAAAGAGGGCATACAAAATTTACTTAGAAAAGAGCGATAGCAATATCTGGTAATTTGTTTATTTACATTACTTTTTGGATTCAACATCTAACTGTAACATTTTGTCCTCCACATCCTTTAAACAAGATTTATTACAGACTCTGGAAAGTAAAGAGTCTCATTCATAACAACAGCACCATGATGTGAAGATGATCTGGCCTTGGTAAACCAGAGGCGTTAAACCACAGCTACTCCTCTGTGCAAAACCCTGGAGATACCTGTCAGATCGGATCTGTGTAAGACCATCAAGCTGTAAGATGAGAACAGGAGCCTCTTTTATGTGCATGAAGTCCACAAAAAGACCCTGAGCCACCTTTTTCAAGCTATGGTATATTTCTCACTCAGGTCCTAAATAATTAAACACACTTAGTGTGTCAGCAGTCATTAGGGACCTGGCCCTCGTTTACACTGCCTGACTGAATTAGAAAGCAGACAATCAAGACTCTCCAGGAACTACAAAGACATGAGTTTGTAAGACACGAGTCCACAGCTATCAGGGAAATAACTTTTGAAAAACAAATTTGAAAATAACAAAACTGATATTTTTAAACTATTTTGGCAGGAGGAATTTATTGAGCATGTGTGCCAGCAGCATAAGCAAACATTCTCTTAGAGTTTTTGTCAGAAATAACTCCTGAAAGAATCTTTTTTGTGCCCTATACCTATACACAGGTCAAAGGTTGACAACTGAACAGCAGCCCTGGGTACAAGCAGCATGATCCTTTCAGTCCTAAAGAAACAAGTGAACCATTTTTATTACCCACAACATGACTTTATCACCATGCTGCCATTTTCCATGTGAACATATGAAGCATGTCCACTACGCTCATTTTCATTTTACATAAACCCATAAAGCGGGACACAAAACTGAGCAATACTGGTTAAAGTCATACTTGTGTATTAATTGTGGGCTAAAACCTCGTACAGGCTAATCCACACTGCCAGAAGCATTTCTGTGGTTTTAAACATCAATCACTCGTCTCAGTGAACAGAAAAATTTCCATTTTTACACGTCTGCTCACACAAACTCTGCAAGATGAGCTGTAAGACAAGGGTCTGTGCATTCTTATTTTTATAATGTCATTCTATATTTTTTATGTATTTATCGATGAGTTCAACAAAAGCAGACTTAGAAAACACACAAAGAACATAATTCCCTTAGTAAATCTAATGTAATCTGTTGTGCTTCGTGAAGCATAAAATGTTTTGCATATGTGTCTAAACTATATAGTTTACTGTGCAAAAACTGTTGACTATAGGGCTACAAAAATAAAAAAAAAAACAATCAAGTAAAATTTAATTTGACTAAATTCCATTAAATGTAACATTGTACATTGTACTTATGTAATAAAATTACATGGAAAATTTACATGAAATCAAATTACTTAAAGTCAGCTTTTTGCACATAAATATTGTTTTGAGTGAGTGTCTCGTTAGCTTGCACTACCTGCAAATATAACTGCTGAAAGCATGTTTTGTTTCTATTTTGCATTTGGTGTCCCCTGGAAACTGGCCAGACCAGATCAATAGTTGTGACTGTATTTTAGACATTAGTCTGGACTCACCACAGGGGCACAGCCAAATGAACAGCTAGTTCAGAGACCAACTGGAATCAGTGGAGGATATGTACCAATGAATCTGGCCAGTGATCAGAATTATATATATATATATATATCCTCTACCAGAGGCCTGGGAGCTTGAGGGTCCTGCGCAGTCTCTTTGCTGTTCCTAGGACTGCGCTCTTCTGGACAGAGATCTCGGATGTCGTTCCAGGAATCTGCTGGAGCCACTCGCCCAGTTTGGGGGTCACTGCCCCGAGTGCTCCGATTACCACGGTGACCACTGTTGCCTTCACTCTCCACATCTTTTCGAGCTCCCCTCTCAGCCCTTGGTATTTCTCGAGCTTCTCCTTCTTCCTGATGTTGCTATCACTACGTATAGCCACATTCATCACTATGGCCTTCTTCCTGTGTTTGCCCACCACATGTATGTCCGGTTGGTTAGCCATCACCAGTTTGTCTGTATCTCAAAGTCCCACAGGATCTTAGCTTGGTCATTCTCAACTACCCTAGGGGGCATATCTCATTTTGACCTCAGGACTTCCAGGCCATACTCGGCACAGATGTTCCTGTATACTATGCCAGCCACTTGGTTATGGCGTTCCATGTATGCCCTGCCTGCTAGCATCTTCCACTCTGCTATTATGTGCTGGATCCCAGTAGGGTATCTGATGACCGGCACGGCGTAGGTGTTGATTGCTCAGATCTTGTTCTTCCCATTCAGCTGACTCCTCAGGACTTGCCTGACCCTCTGCAGGTATTTGGTGATTGCAGCTTTCCTAGTGGCCTCTTCATGGTTCCCATTTGCCTGATGGATCCCCAGTTACTTGTAACTATCCTCACTGTTTACAATGTTGCCTTCTGGTAGTGCAATCCCCTCAGTTCTGACTACATTCCCTCTCTTTGTTACCATCCGACTATACTTCTCCAGTCCAAATGACATTCCGATGTCATTGCTGTAGATGCTAGTGGTGTGGATCAGTGAATCGATGTCTCGTTGACTCCTGGTAAACAGCTTGATATCATCCATGTAGAGGAGGTGGCTGACATTTGCTCCATTCCGTAGTTGGTATCTGTAGCCAGTCTTGTTGATGATCTGGCTGAGGGGGTTCAGGCCTATGCAGAACAGCAGTGGGAACAGACATCACATCTCATACCTGTTTTGAACTTTGGGCTAGGTAGAAGAAAATTGGCACAGTGATTAGGATTAGCTAATATTGTTAAAACTCCCTGTCAGCATGGATGTATAATTTTATATTGTCTTATATCATATTGTATTGTATTACAGTACACGTTTTGGGCAAATTAATTATAAAACTGCTCATGTCTTGAATATCTGTATTGGATCATTCAGAATTTATATTTAAACACCTTTCAAATAAAGATTAAAGCTAAATATCCCATTATGATCCAACACTGCTTTTTTATCATAACACCCAAATCCTTCTCATAATAATGAAAGAAGCTTTCAGTCTCTACATTTCTCTCAGTTTGCCGGCTAAGTGACATGCCGATTCAGCGGATAATTGTGCTTGAGTGTAGATATGCAGAGGGCAATCTGACCCACTCCACCTGCTCTAATGCTGCTGCTGCTGTATCGATCCACTGAGCTGTTTGTGGATGGATTCTCTGCAATTGGTGCTTCAACCAGACACATCTTATATACCCACCGCTACCACTGGTGATAAGAACAGGTCCCTCTGTTTAGCTGATTGGTTGATCGGGCTGAAGATTACCTTCCTCCTCATAGTGTGGGACAGAATTTAAGTGGCAGCTGATTTTGAGGTGAACTCTACTGACATGGGCATTAACTTGTTTTGCTCTTTGTGGCTGAAGAGGATTAGGAAAAATGATTGTTATCCAACAGTGTTGTTTTCCTGTGATGTACACTGATCTCAGTTTGACCTTCATTCCAGTAACCTCTCAATAAAATAAGTCTGAGAACGTGTGGACTGAAATTTTAACACAAAATGAAGTCTTCACTATCTGCAGCGAGACACAACATGACCGCATGTCTGTTCTATGCAGGCGATCTTCCTTGATGTCTTGTGAAAAAGTCAGGGCTGTTAATGTGTTGTGGCAAATGACAGACAACAACTGTGAGAGAAATTGGTGCCTGAGAATTAGTGACATGTTTTAGAGGTAAAATATCAAATGTACTTTACTGAGGCAGCTTCAGATCTATTGCTGTTTTATCATTAAACACATCTCCTTATGGTAAGATGAATTTATAGCAATTAAACTTGTATTTACATTAGTGTCAAGTAGCCAATACGTGAGTCTGTGAATACCAGAAATGATCATAAATTCATGGGCATGAATGTCATAGTAATTTGGGGCTTTTAATGATTTCTTTGAACTGTTCTTTTTCCAGGGTGCAATGATTGTACAGCATACATCTTTAATGACTTTAAAAAACAAGAATTGGGTGCACAAGTTTTTATTTACTTTGGATTTATTTGGATTTTCTCTATCTTCTCTAATCCCACACAGGGTCAAAATTATACATAGAGGCTCAAATACATATATATATATATATATATATATATATATATATATATATATATATATATAAACATACACAAAAATAAGT
>VUQS01068413.1:0-28278 GCA_015108495.1 Heterochromis multidens
CACCAACAAGGTGATTCCCAAAGAGATATTAGCTGAAAACTTGGCATATCTCAGCATGGTGTGCAGTGTGTCCTTCAAAATTTGAGGAAACTGGACAAAAGAAGAAGTGTCAGGCCTGAAAAACTATCTACAGCAGATGAACAGTATCTGAAAGTCATGTCCTTAAGAAATAAGAGAAAATCCAGCAAAGACCTGACACAGGACCTGAGAGATGCATCTGGACCTTCAGATGATCCATCTACTGTTCACTGAAGCCTCATCAGAAATGGTCTCAGTGGAAGGGTGGCTGTCAAGAAGCCATTCTTAAAGAAGGGAAGCAGGGAGAAAAGACTGAGGTATGCAAATTACACAAGAACTGGACTGAAAATCAGTGGAAACAGGTCTGATGGAGTGATGAATCCAAATTTTTAGTTCAAACTGTTTCCCATTTTCTTACCAAAATATAAAGAAATGAGGGGTGGCTCAAGACTTTTGCACAGTACTGTATAAATGGACCAATTTTGTGTGCGAAAAAGCTTTTCTGTGAGCAGAATCTAATATGAAAATACAGAAAAGGGGCCTCTAATGTTTTACATGACACAGAGCTCCAGCATATATATCTGCCTGTACCCCACAAGGCCTCCTGTGCTGCTCCTCTAAGCCATGCGTCACCCAGCCTCATTAAAAATTTCTGGCCCTCTGTCACATTTCTCCCCAAAGAAGGAAGTAGAGCTGGTAAAATGGTAGTGAATCACCTCCTCCTCCATATATCACGGAGTTAATCACCTCACCTCTGCAGTACTGTTGTGTGTGTGATTAAATAGCCCCATGCTATTAATCTGTTACACCCCAAAGATAAAAAAGGGGATTTTGTCTCCGCCTCCTTTTTATTATTTTAGGTATTGTAGGTATTGTATTTCAATGCAAAGGAACATCTCTTAGTTTTCCTAACAGATTATTTCAGTTCCCGAAAGACAGGCTGCTAAAAACATCTCTTTCTAAAGGTCAGAACTGGAAAAAAGGAAGTGAGATGATATATTTTTAAGCTGTGTCCTTGATGCGACTCCTCAGTAGGTAATTCTGCCCGCTTGCAATTATTAATACCCAGAGCTGGAGGGGAAAATCCTGCACAGTGACGAAAGCAACTCCCCAGGGCAAATGATTCTGCAGGCTGGCTGCTCTGTGGAGGCAGTGAAAGGATTTTGTTTTCTTTGGAGGAAGGCTTTATGTTAAAAAAAAACAACTCTGGGACAGCTGAAGCTCACTGGGGAGAAATTGGTGGGAGAGAGGAGAAAGGATGCAGCTGATGACGATTCATCCAGACTGATGGAGATGACGGTGGACAGGGAGAGGGCAGAGGACAGTCGGGGGGGAAGCAGACACACAGACGGTGGGTTAGAGGCAGGCCAGACAGTGAGCGAGAGTGAACACAGAGCATGAAGAGAGATATTTATGCATTTCTAGAGCTCAGAGGGAGAATACGAGAGGAAAAACACCCTTTTAAAGCTTTTTTTTTGTTTGTTTGGAGAAGCTGTTTAAGAGCTTTCTACACTCTGACACTCAAAAGAGCATCCAGCTACAGTAACTCATGATTACAGATAAAAAAATCTGGATAAAAAATCTCTTAAAATGCTTAAAATGAGTCAAACGCATATTTAAGTTCTTGTTGTTATGCAGGACTTGCTTTGATCAGGGACAACAATGTAAAGAAGCTATAATAACTAAAGTTTAACATAGCTGTGCTATTAGTCCTGACTGATTGGTTCACATTGAGAGATCATATAAAATAAAAGCACCATTTTATTTTCAGTGTGTATTTACAAGGTGTACAATGTGCGGCTGTCCTTTACTGCCCCCATTTGGCAGAATTATGTATATGCTTAACACTTTTAGGGACAGAAATCACAAATCTATGGAAATCTGTGCTTTTTCTAGCTGATCTTGTAGATTTTTTTGATATTCTGCAGCCAACATGTCTTTTTCTGTGTGCTGTAAAGACAAAAGTGTGATTTATAGTGAAATAATATTAACTCTCGTGTCCCAGGACCGTTTGTTACCTGTCCGCCCTTCGGCTGATGTTTAATGTTGGAGGTGGAGCCGATCTTGGACTTGACACTCTTCAGGTCAGGCAGGGGCTGATTGACAACCTTCAGCTGCCGCTGGATAGAGGATGGCGATTTGGGTGGGGTTCGGATCACCGCCACCTTCTTCTCCTGGAGGACGCTGAAGGACTTGGGGGTGTGGCTACCAGGGGTGCGTGAACCGGGGGTGCGGCAGGAGTAGCTAGGGGGCGTGCCGGGTGTGACGGCGGAGGAGCCCGGGGTGGAGGCACCGCTGTGGACTGATCGGGAACGTGCCGAGTCTGTACCTTAAGAGAGGCGGACAATAATGAGAAGACAGAGGAGGAAGAACTGATGTGTGGAATGAAAGAAAACCTTCCTGGAGATGGAAAAACAACTGAGATGAAAACATCTGATAGAAAGGAGTGTGAGATCCTTCATCTGGCTCTGATGATGATGGTGGAGAAACACAACACACATGAAACGTGTGTGAATGCTGCCCAGTCGGCCTAAAGATCCGCTCAGTTTCCACCTAAACAAACAGCCCAGATCAAACAAGAGTGTTTGACGAGGAGCCTGAAAGCACACACAGGCAGCTGAATTCATTTAGCTGCTGCTGGCTTGTTGCTGCGTTACTGGGGCAGAACCAATAAGATTTTAGCTGATATGGTGCTGCATAAGAACAAGGAACACACCTGTTGTTGTGAACTCCATCTGCTGGCTCATCATTGTGTTCCTTAATGCAAGTTTATCTTGTTAAAAGGCTAAATGATCATTAGAAAATCCATTTTCCTTTACATTTGTAGTGTGGCCAAATGTGGGGCAAAGAGTATGTTTGAGTGCAGCATCTGGAAAGTATTCAGTGCTTCACTTGTTCCACATTTTGTCATGTTACAGACTTATTCCAACATGGATTAAATTCATTTTTCACCTCAAAATTCTACACACAATATCCCATAATGACAACGTGAAAAAAGTTTGCTTGAAATTCTTGCAAATTTATTAAAAATAAACAAAAATATAACATGTACATAAGTATTTACAGCCTTTGCCAGGTTCATCCTGTTTCCATTGATCATCTTTCAGATGTTTCTACAACTTGACTGGAGTCCACCTGTGGTAAATTTAGTTGATTGGACATGGTTTGGAAAGGCACACACCTGTCTATGTAAGGTTCCATAGTTGACAGCGCATGTCAGAGCACAAACCAAGCCATGAAGTTCGTGGGATTGTCTGTAGACCTCTGAGACAGGATTGTATCGAGGCACAGATCTGGGGAAGGGTACAGAAAAATTTCTGCAGCATTGAAGGTCCCAGTGAGCACAGTGGCCTCCATCATCTGTAAATGGAAGAAGTTTGGAACCACCAGGACTCTTCCTAGAGCTGGCCGCCCGGCCAATCTGAGCGGGGTAGAAGGGCCTTAGTCAGGGAGGTGACCAAGAACCCGATGATCACTCTGACAGAGCTCCAGCATTGCTCTGTGGAAAGAGAAGAACCTTCCAGCGAAACTCCCCTTTCTGTCAGTGTAAATTTAACTACACATTTAATCCCATTTAGTATAAGAAGAAGAAGTGTAATTTCAACAGTACGTCTCAGTTTTTCTACATGATAAACAAATGCTGCTGCAATAAATGAATGAAATCTGTCAGCATGAATAAATAAATGTGTAAAATTACAGAAAAGGTTCTGGTAGCTCACTGTCCAGACGTAATTTACATTGGACCCATTGTAAAAAATAGAAATTTCTATAGTAGATAGTGAAAAAAACAGGAACTTTTCTGTGTTTTGTTATTGTTAATCTATTGCTTAATTACTTTGGTGTTGTGTGAACTGCAATGGGGGAAGTCTTTATCAGTAGGAAAAGCTGTAAAACCTATGAAAATACAGTTGAGTTTTCCAAAGTCGTCCAGTGGGCCGGATTAGAGTCTTTGCTGGGCCAATTCTGGCCCCCGGGCCTTATGTTTGACACCCCTGGATTAAACTCTTTGGCCTGAATGCCAAGCGTCATGTCTGGAGGAAACCAGGCACCACTCATCAGCTGGCCAATACCATCCCTACAGTGAAGCATGGTGGTGGCAGCATCATGCTGTGGGGATGTTTTTCAGCAGCAGGAACTGGAAGACGAGTCAGAGCTGAGGGAAAGATGAATGCAGCAATGTACAGAGACATCCTTGATGATAACCTGCTCCAGAGCGCTCTGGACCTCAGACTGGGGAGAAGGTTCATCTTCCAACAGGACAACAACCCTAAGCACACAGCCAAGATAACAAAGGAGTGGTTTCAGGACCACTCTGTGAATGTCTTTGAGTGGCCCAGCCAGAGCCCAGACTTGAACTCAATTCAAAGAAGATCTCTGAAGATCTGAAGATGGCTGTGCACTGACGCTCCCCATCCAACCTAATGGAGCTTGAGAGGTTCTGCAAAGAAGAATGGGAGAAGCTGGCCAAAAATGGGTGTGCCAAGCTTGTAGCATCATATTCAAAAAGACTTGAGGCTGTAATTGCTGCGCAAGGTGCTTTAACAAAGTATTGAGCAAAGGCTGTGAATACTTATGTACATGTTTTTTTTTTTTTTTTTTATTTTTAATAAATTTGCAAGAATTTCAAGCAAACTTTTTTTCACTTTGTCATTATGGGGTATTGTGTGTAGAATTCTGAGGTGAAAAATGAATTTAAACCATATAAGGCTGTAACCTGACAAAATGTGGAACAAGTGAAGCGTTGTGAATACTTTCCAGATGCACTCATGTTCATGTTCATTGCATATCTTTCAAAAGACTTTGATGTAATTTTTTCAGCTCTGTGTCAATGACAGCTGTACAAATGCAAATCTCAAACTCCATGAGGCATTTCCTTCAGATTTGCCACAAACTGACACAGGCGTGAACTGATTACACCGGTCAAAGTTTAAAGGTCGAGGTTACTGTGACCTCACAAAACACATGCAAAACTATTGGTAAAAGTGCAGCGTCTATTAGTAGAGAGGCTAACCCAGGTTATTCTGCTATAGCTTCAACAGATGTCCCCTTAACACATTAGATGCATGCTATCATGAAGTTGAAAAGTGGACAGCTATAAGGATACACTCTCTGAATGCCCCTGTGTAATTGTGCCTGCTGAAAACATGGCAGTGCAAAACAGATAAGACTGTAGGTGGCTTTGTAAACCTCTTATCCGAACAACACAAGTGAGTGATTCATGTAATTTGTCACAGAAAAAAACAATAAATAAATTAAATAAATTAAAAATTGTGCAGCTATCTTTTTAAGAACCAATTTTAGGCCATCAGAGGGATTAAATTTAGAAATTAGAAATTTTGGTAGTTTGCTGCATGAAAATGCTTTGTTGATGCAAGAGGTCAGAGGAGACTGGTCAGACTGTTTTGAGCTGATAGGAAGGCAACAGTAACTCAAATAACCACTTGTTACAACCAAGGTATGCAGAAGAACATCTCTGAATGCACAACACATCAAACCTTGAAACAGATGTGCTACAGCAGCAGAACACCACATTGGGTGCCTCTCCGGTCAGCTAAGAACAGGAAACAGGCTACAATTCACATGGGCTCACCAAAACTGGATAATAGCAGATTGGAAAGAAGTTGATCATCTCATCAGATCATCTCAAACTGATTTCTTAAACATGACAATGAATTCCCCGTACACAAATGGCCTCCACAGTCACCAGATCTCAATCCAGCAGAGCACTTTTGGGATGTGGAGGAATGGGAGATTCACATCATGAACGTCAACAAAGTCAGCAAATCTGCAGCAACTGTGTGATGCTTTCACGTCAGTATGGATCAAGATCTCTGAGGAATGTTTCCAGCACTTTGTTGAATCTATGCCACGAAGAATTAAGGCAGTTCTGAAGCCAAAAAGGGGGTTGAACCCAGTATTAGCATGGTGAAACTAACGGAGTTAGTTTTGTTGAGTGTAGAAAACATTTTAAGATAAAATATAAGAACCACTCATCCAAACAGCATTAAACTCTTAAGTCCAAAGCAAAACCTACCAAATTTAAAGTGGATTAGACAAACTGTTGTCAAGAGAAGTGAAGAACAGACATGTGGAAACACTATTTTGATTTCTTGATTTGACCAAATTTCTTTGGTTATGTGCACAGCCACATACATAGGTCTCCTTTAATAAGACAAGTCCAAAAGCATCCTGTTACTAAGAGGATGCATGTTTTAAAATAATCCAAGTCTGAGATATTTTGGATTTGAATCCCTATTTATTATTATTATTATTATTAAAATTATTATTATGATTATTAATTAGTAAGCTCAAGAATATCCAGACACTTGAAATGATTAAATGCTTCTGTTTATTCTGCATTACTTATACATAAAGTATAAAACAAAGTACAACAAACCAAAATAGAAAATAAGTGAGAAAATGGGAAAGTGTACCACCTTATTATGTTTTTACTATCTATGTTAAAACACCTCTGTAGCATTAAAGATTAACCAGTGGATCACACCTTCTTGGAGCAAGTTTAAATTTCACCAAATAATTAAAATACAACATACTAAGTGTGCATACACAAAACACTGACAGAACAACTCAAGAGATGAATACAGTCTTAAGTACACTACTGGTTAAATTTGATCAGTCCTCCGTTCTTAGTAATTACAAAATGTATAAGCATCATGTTTATTTCACCAGACTGTGCAAGCTTTGAAAAGAAATTGCACCGTCTTTGGGATTGCATAGTGTGTAAGAACTCTGACGGAGAAAAAGAGTGGAAACCAGAAGAAGCCCTTGTAGACTTCCCAGTGAAGCAGGCTGATGGTAGATGGACACTGGTTGTCAGTTACCCCTGTGTATGCTTATTAGGTTTGCAACGTCTCATTTTGACAAATGTCTACATTTTACGGGTACTCTTCACAGATTGCACCATGGGACCACCTGGTCCATCCCTGTCCTAGGAGTTTTATTCCCTGAATATACAGTTTCAAACATATTTAAAGCCCCCCCCCCCACATACACACACACACACACACTTGTGCCTCAAGACAAGATGTGCCTCAAGACAATTCCTCCTTGTGCTTGGCTGAGTCATGCAAACATTCTGCTGCAAATGTAGGATGCAGTGTTAAAGCTAAAATGAAGTGCTGTTAGATTTTTTTTTAATATGTGGATTTAAAACTGGGCAAAACCAGGTGTCGAGCAGTAAAATTATTCACATACTTAATGTAACATCTAATGGGGATAAAGTCCATACAGTAGAAACCTGCTTTAAATACCACCAGTGCAATATGCAGTCATTAAATGATCATCATTCCCGGTTATGTTAAATGATTAAAGTTGCTTCTAAAAGTATGTTTGGCATGACTGAATGTTATAATAAAACTACTGCAAAAGTCCAAACAGAACAAAAAATATATATACTATTTACATGTTGATATTAAAGGTTCATCACTGAAACAGTATAATCCCATACAAACAACCTTTTACATATGGCAAGGAGCACAAGGAAAGCACAAGATTGCAGGAAACCAAATACAGTTTGCAAATATATCTTGTTGCTCTTCTTTTTTAACCCATTTTTCTGCATTATCTTTAGTTGCCAGTCAAAGATGTTTCAAATCTGGCTAAGCTTTGCAGATGGATTCACGAGTGCTTCTAAATCCAGTGACTGAATACAGAAAATAATCCAGATACATGACAACGGTACTAACAGCAGTGCTTTTGCCATTCAGAGTAACTATTTACAAAGTTGCACAAAGACAAAACACAGTTTGAATGAACTTTCGATCGCTGAGCGGGAAACGGGCCAAACTTTTACACATTTCCTCTATTATGTAAAACAAAACTGAGAAGGGCATGGCTGTTTTGCAAGTACAATGGTAATGAATTGTATATGAACACTTGGGGGCCTGCTTTTTTTTCTTACAAAATAACCTGGTAGCCTGAAAACAGTCTTAATATTGATTTTAACCTTCTCCATAGACACTTTTTTGTTTTCCAGTGGCTGACAACAAAGTTTCCTGGCATTAACAGTGATAGCCCTCCCACTGAAGCCTCAAAACTCCTCAGCCAAGATTCTTCACACATATGCTCCTGAACCATTTATAATGCCTCATTGTTATAATAAAATAGACATTTTTTGTGAAAGTGCAATGTTAAATTCATCCTGACTAATAATGCTTTAAAGTTATTTACCTTTACCCTCTGTTACATAGCTAATACCACTTCAAAAGTACTTTCAAAACTGTTAAATCGTATTTAGTTTTCTTTCTGCTACTATTATAATCTCCCTGCTGGGTTGTTTATCTACAAACCATCAACTGAGAGAGCTGAGTGAGCATCTATACATTTATACAATTAAAAATATCTATACAGTAACGTACAGTATCTAAAATAAAAGGAGGCCCTCGTAAGTACAGTACAGAATATGGCCTCTTTCATCTTTTACTTTGATCCCTTTGGATATCTACCAGGAACTATTAGTCAGACCCAAAGGAGAATAAACAGCCATTCAGGGTAAATTCTTAAAAATTAAGTTAGGAATGTATGGCTGTTTTAAAGTTTTATAAGGCAGGAAATATATTAGGGCAGAAAAATCTATTTGGCTTCATTATTAAGGGAAAAAAAGCATTCTAAGTAATGCACACAGACTTGCTGTTATTTTCACAGTTTACCCTCTTATTTATCTATATTAGTGACAAATGATAAGGGCTCAGCACATGCATTTATGTGCATTTGAAATGTAAAAATATTTCAAGTTGCAGATTGAAGTGTACTAGCTCTGTGTAGAAACAAAAGGGAAGGTTTTTGTGGTAACGGCAGAATAAGAGGATGGATTTTCACAAAGATTTAATAAAAGTGGTGCTGTTGTATGTGTTGTTCTGCCCCTTCTCCAAAAAAAAAGAGCAGCAGGGACTGTTTTTTATTTCTTTGCAATATGTCGCATATGTTACCTCTGCACCATTTTCAAAATTCTATCTATAAAAAACACAGTGAACAACTCCAAGCATCACAGATCCAATCACAGACATGCATGTGGCCAAGATATGCTGGTGTCACACAGGGCTAGGTGTCAGTATATGTGGTTCATGCTTTTGCTTTACACCTCTGCCAAGCCAGTAGTCAGATGCCGGGATGATGGTGCAGAGGACGGCTGAATAAAGCCCAGAACACCACCACAAGCGCTCACATGTTGTAAGCAACATAGATGGGATCCAGCTGGTCAGCAAGGAAAGAGTCACGAAGGTGCATGCGTTGCTTTTCTCCCCTGGAGTTGATCGGTATGACACCGGGGTCAACGATAACCACCACACCCACAATGAGGTGGTGCTCCTCCAGCACCACATTGGTTATCAGAGGCACCAGGTCCAGTGCGTCCTGCTCTGAACCACAGAGCTCCGACACCACCACCAGCAGGTTGGTCCACGTAAACACAGCACTGTGAGGAACAAGGACAAGGCACTTAACAGCAGTGTTAAGATGAGGAAGAAGAAAAACTAATAGGATTTTATGTTGTGATGACCCTGATCTGACTAGATGCTGTCATTCATGACTACAGCCTGAAATATCATTTATTACTAAAGCAATGGGGGGTGACACATTTATACACAAATGCACAATTTTCTGCTTTTACCTTTATGTTTTCTACTTTTGACAACAATAGGAAAAGATAGGAAGGAAAAGTTAGGATAGGAAACTGGGAAGAGCCCATGTAGCTGCTCTTCCCAATAATTATGTATTCACAAATGGAAAAAGTGAGGTTCTTTTCTCAGTCTTTCCTTCTTTGAAATTAGCACACTTCTTGTATTTCTTTCTCTCATAAACAACAAAAACAACAACAAAAAAAAGGTTTCTAAATAAATCTAGACATATGTAAAAAAAAAAGTGAGAACAAATTAACTGTCTGCTTATATTCTCCATAATTATCTGCAAGGTTTTATATTTGTATCCCTATAAGTACCAGCCAGGCTTTTTTTAAATATGTGATGCAGCATGCAAAAACCAAGTTAAAGTCAAACATGTCCATTTTTTAACTTTTTTTTTTGTTTCCTAAAATTTCAAAACTTCTAGTTTAACCTGAATTTTTATCTGTTCAATAAACTATATTTTCTGGAAATAGTTTTGAGAGATATTGCAGAGAGTGAAGTTAAGACAACAAACACTGGGAATACTGGATAGTCTGGTTGTTCTTGATTGGCCTGCGTTGCATATACTAGAGCTACTGGCAGCAGTACAGCTAAGGCTCTTCAGCACAGTGTGACTGATGATAACATATTCTAATTGGCAGCTGAAGAAGCTGCGATTTCCAATGTGGGTTTTACAGTCAAGACCAAGTTTTCTAAGAACATTAACAAAGTGTGTGTGTGTATCATGTATCAAGAGCATTCGCACCTCTCAGCAATACTTCGGTGAGCCCGTGATACTGAAGTTTCAATGTCAATGGGGTGGTAGCGCAAGCCTCGTAGCTCCAATGTCTCATCCAGTGAGCCCACCACAAACAGAGCATCATGCCGATCTGAGCACAGAAATGTAAAGAATATAAGCAAGCCAGAAAAAAAAAATCAGTCAAAGTAGGGGAAAATATGTAATTGACTACTGTTGGACTGTTTAATAAATTAAGTTTATTTAGATTTAACTGATTATTATGTTTTATCTGGTTTAAAGCGTTAATAATCTACAGTCAATACTTTTGAGTCCAGATTTTAGCTCAGTTAGGGTCTATTTACCCCCACTTGCATCCAGCAGCTCTGTCCTCTTCACAAAACCCAAGTATCCAGTTCTGGCCCATAAGGTGTGCGGGTCCCCAAAGCTGAGCTTGGTGTTGAAGTGATCGGCCTGAAGACTCTCCTCTCCGTAGATGGTGTAATAGCCACTAGCATTGTGAGGGCTGTTCACCCAGATCTAAGAGACAGAAACATATGCCGCTGGTTTCAGAGAAAAATCTGCTTTACCTGCAGGTTTGGTCCTAGTATGGGTGTGCTGTGGTCATGGCTCTCTCACCTCTCCTAGATGAGAATCACCAAGTGGGCCTCGGGTCTCTGGATTTACTATGATCACCCGAACACCTGGCAGTATCTAAAAATGACAGAGACACTAAATACATTGCCTACATGCTTTTCATTGAACTTCTCACAAATTGAGAAAACACGACAGGAAAGCACATGATGTGTTTCACCTTGCCAGATTCCATTAGAGGAAGACTCTGAGGTGCTCCTCTCTCCACCAGCCTCACTCTGCCAACAACACAGGAAGTGCATTTATAAATAATTAAAGCTCAAATTAATATTTGCATATTGGACCATGTCGGGGTTTTTCCTGTCTAGAGGAGATTCTGGTGCCCCCCCAGTGAGGTTTTAGCCAGAGCCAAAGAAAAATCTTTGGTGTTAATGTTGTTTTTTCATTACTAAAAACATGACAGAGATTTTGCTATATGAAATTTTCAGAAATAACAATAAAATGCATAAAATTTTGTCAATTAGCCTCCTGAAACCCTGCGGACTCATTACATTTTGGTTTTTCTGGACCTTATACGTCATTCTGCTCAATAAAGCGTTTTATTCTTTTGTTAAAAAATGGTGACTTTATTGTCTTATGCTATAAAATAAACTGTCTGCATATGAGGACATAGGTTTTTTTTAAAAAACTACTCTCTGTTCAGAGGTGATGTTAGTTTTTATATTTATCAGGTCCAACAAATCCCAGTTAACTAGAAGAAATGAAATGCATCCCAAATAAAAGCTCGGGTCTCAGGAGGCTAAATATTGAACAGACTCATGGAACATGCTTCTGTCGTCGGTAGTATCATCCCCCAAAGACCCATTCTGAGCCAGGAAAAACCCTGCATGTGCATATACATACTGCCTTTTATTATGGGATTAGTTGTTCTTACCTGTCATGGCGGAGAGACTTCATGTCCACATACACTGTACAAGGATCAGGACCAGTGGTGCCCTGAAAGACAAAAAAAAAAAAACAGGTTTAAAGAGATCCCACTTCTTTCTCATTTTAGCTATGATTACATTCAATTCAATTCAATTTTATTTATATGGCTCCAAATCACAACAACAGTCACCTCAAGGTGCTTTATATTAAGTAAGGTAAAGACCCTACATAATACAGAGAAAATAGATTACATCTATGTGATGCCATGTCCTGCTGGTTGGTGTACCTGCAGGCAGATGGCCAGGTTAACTCTGGAACCAAAAGCAGTGCTGACAGCTCTGGACGACAGCCCGACATCCTTAAACAGCTTGGAGAATGAGTGTGTGAGGGCAAGACGAGGGCGTTCCTCTGCTATCACCACGCAGCTCCGCACACATGACAGGTTCACACCACGGGCCTTAAACACATCCACACACACACAATGATCAAACCCATGACATTTTATTTTAAAACATCAGTATTATTTTCTCTGCCTGCATGTCGAGTCCTAACCTTGAGTAAATCTGTCTGAGTACCCAGTCCCTTAGTGCAGAGCTCCATAACAGAGTAGGAGCAGAAGGTGTCTCTTATACGGTACTGACTGAGTGTGCTCAGCCACAGAGACAAGCTGGTCTCCAGCTCAAACGGAGGAATCAGGATTGACTGGTGACCTGAGTAAACACTGTGGACAAAACATGTAGGTGAAAAAGTGGGGGAGGAATATGACAGAAACTGATACCTTTCTACATAACCGTGTATATTGTAGATGATTTTTTACCGTACCTTGCAAGGCACCACAAGACAAACCCCAGACCACAATAAGGATCCAGACAGATGGCTATTTGGCGAGAGGAGTACAGTTCACACTGAAGCTTTATAGAACGACAAAGTGCGCTGACTGCTGCATGAGAGATCTGACAAAGACAAGAAAAGACAAAAACTTCCTTTTCTCTGAGTTTTCTAAAGCAAAGTAAAGCCCTCCATAGATATCTGCCACTCATAAATGATCAGAAATTGATCTTTACACACATTCATTTTTTGAAAATTAAGACGTGCTCCCGGTATGTGCATCTGTGATTCTATTGGACTGGAAGAGCAAAACTAGACTATTCCTGCTAGTGTTTTAATACTACTCTACTACTGCTATACTGTGTGAGACAGTGCACCATGTATGTTCAGACAGTCATTAACAATTTTAAGACACAGCCAGCAAGAAATTAAATTAAAAACAAAAAACAGGCTCATGAATATTGATGCCAATATTTGGTTTAAAATAGCACTGTGACAGAACACAGTATTTTTACTCAAGTCTTTTTCATGTGGCACAATTCATATTGTAAAAGCTGTGGAGACCCAGTCAGTAGGGGAGACACTGACATAAAAAGTCATGTGTCTCACCTTGACTCCAGTGAGCATGCCTGTTGTGGACACGCTGAAATCCAGATAAGCTATCATCTCTGCTGTGGGCGGCTTATAGATCTGTGGAGGCCGGCGGCGAGGAAGGTCATCTGCAAACACGAATATTGCAGGTTTTACAGCACACAAAGTAATTTAGATTGGGCGTAAAATATAATAACGACAGAACAAAAATTAATAATTTATCAGAAATGTCTTGCACTTCTCATTATCGCTCTGATAATGTGCGTACTATGGTGTGCATTTCATTCAAATTTAAAAGCTGCCAGAAAGACTTTTACAGGACAGACAAAAAAACAAGTATACTAAAAGAAAAATTAAGTGCAGATGCAGTATAGCCACAAGCAACAACAAACTGAAAGTTCACCAAGCATGCATCTACTCACAAATCTACCCACTGAGCAACTTGGATAACAACTTTAGAAAGCAGTGCAGTGAAATGCCCCGCTTCCTGTTTGTCAACGAGTTGCTAATTCTGTTGCAACAAACAGTCCACAATAATTGACACTAACTTTACACTCACTATATTTACTACTACCCACAACTAATGAACCATTTTACTACTTTGAATTTGGCTCATGAGAGAGTCAACCACTGTGAACAATGTGTTCTTAATTTGGAGTTTCTATGTAAATACTATGAAACTGGAGGATTTAAAGTTAGGACATTTGTTAAAACTGAACTGGGGTAAAAGTATGTTTGTTTGTTTATAGCTTTCACAGTTGATTTATTAAAAATCATGTTGATAAACCTTTTAAAACTAGAGCATGGATATTCGACTTGCTTTGCTTGGGGGCAGCTATTGCAAGTTAATAAACAAACCATTATAAAAGCTACTGTCAGCTCACAAGGGTTTTACACTGGATGCCCTTTGTGATGCAACCCCAAAGGGATTTGTGTAACCTCCTGGGATCAAACTGGGGATCTTTTGCTAGTTAGGCAAATGTGTAAACCATTACACTATGGGGCTACTAATAAACACAATTCATTGACCTTTCATTGTTGATTCATTTTGGTAAACATTCTGGTAAATATAATGGTTTATAATAAACAAACCATTATATTTACCAGAATATTTACCAAATTTAACCAACAATGAGAGGTCAATGAATCATCTTTCTTTGAAATTACAGATTTTCACATTACTGATTTTGGTGGATGGATGGATGGATGATTTTATTTAGGATTAATGCTAGGGCTGTATGACAGAAAAATTTCACTGCACTCAATAGCTGCAATTACATTTGAGTTGCAAACGCTTTGGCTAGATGTGACAGTGTTTATAAAACATTAAAGACAGCTGGGACATCTCAGTCAGGCCAGTTGGTACCCCAAGGGGGGCCTGATTTGGCCCATGCCTTGTAACCTGACTATCACATCTGCTATTTTCATGCAGCACTCACATATGGTAAGGCTTGTTTAACTCTCTAAGAATATTTATTACCTGTGTCAATGATTGTTGGCCAAGTTTTAACATTTACAGAGGCAGCTGCCTCTTTGGAGCGCAGAGTCCTCATGAGGTTTTGTGTCGTAAGGATGCACGCAGCTTTACTGACCTGGTAACAAAACACATTTTAATGAGAGCATGAACAACACAACAGTCAGACATCGCTTTTGTTGTTGTAAAATTGTGAACGAGATATTCCATCAGTGGGTCGATTACAGTTAAAAAGTGGAAACTATGACTAACACTGTAACTGGACCCACTTCACAAGCATAATTTGCTTTCAAAATTAATGTAGCTTGTAGATGGAAATTATTTCAGGAAACTAGATCCCATGAATATCTGTTAAAATCTAATAAAGTGGAGAGAGACTGCCTAAAGAACAAAATGACACTAAGTAGTTGCATGAAGTTATTTTAGGTGAAAGCATAAGCAGAAGTAATCCAATGTCTGCAAGTTTCTTAGTCATAATATCTACACAAATGAGATCCTGCTTAGGATTAAATGAAAGAACACACATGCATGTACAAACCTAAGAAGATGCACACAGGCATAAATGTAAAAACAATTAAATAAAAAAATACCACATGCACTTACATCAATGATCATACGGACAGTAGGCAGCGTGGCTGCCAGGTTCTGAGGGTGTGGAGGCCTGACGTTTACAGGAACACATCCAGCATAGAGACAGCCATAGAAGGCAGCAATCAAATCAATCCCTGAGGAAAAAAATGGAGGAAAATCATTTTAGAACAATTAATGATTACAGAAGGAATACTTAGACATGGAGCCGGAGGCAAAACCCACCAGGAGGATAGAGCAGCACTACATTCTCTCCAGTGTTGATGCTGCCTTTCTCAGTGAGTGCTGCAGCTATCTTCTCAGCTCGCTTGTGAAGCTGGACGCAGGTTGCTGTGCCCACTGTCACACCCTGAAGGACAGGTGAGAATAATGGTCCCACACGATATTATTATATGTTATTTTTGATGATATACTGTATTTCTCAGTGTTTGAACAGATCAGTTTGGTACCTTGGCATTAAGAAGAATGTAGAGGACATGGTCTGGGTCTGTCTGTGCCCTCCACTGTAGAGCTTCTGTTAAATACTGATGCTGTTATTAAATAAGAAACATAGTTACACACTGTAAACTGAGTTTGTTTTTTAAAAAGTGTATAAAATATTACAAACCCAGCCATTGAGGTAAATACAGAGAAGGTTTTGTGCTCTTGAAAGAAACTAATTTATTAGACCTAAATTTCAAATAAATAAATAAATAAATAAAGCGGTGCTTACACAGTGCATACTGTCTGTATGCAACAGTCTGGCATAAATGATCTGAACAAGAATTTATACCACATTCACTGAGCCAATATAGCTCTTAAAATAATGAACAATAACTAACTTAGGATGTGAAAGGTACATCAGCAATAAAACATGGGATATTTATGGAAGGTGCTTATCTTGTGAAAAAAAAACAAAAAAAAAAACATGCAAATTCTTCCTTATGTCAGAATTTACCAAAAGCACACAAACTAAAACCACAATACAATACAGATTAGAGTATGACCAGAATAAACAAGGGTGGGGAACATGCCAGAGAGGGTCGTGATTCTTACCATCACAGTGGGCCACATACAGAGCTACATCCAGAGAGTGACGAGAGAAGAGAGAAAGAAGAGTCCAGATTTTTCTATAAAACTGAGCTCTGGCTGAGGTAGAGCCATTGTTACAGTGCCAGTGGAAACTCTTCAAATCTCAGTATTTACTATTTTAACACACTTGGAGCACTGCTATCAATCACATGCACAGGCTTCCTGCAGCTTCTGAAGGGCTTGCATTTAGCTCTTTTGAAAACAGGAATGTGGTTAAAAAGGCTACGGCCACACTGCAAGCATCAGTGTCCAATTCTGATTTAGTGCTCACATCCACTCATCCATTCACATTTTCATTTATTACAGTTTCCAATTAATGTGCAGTAGACGCCGGAAAATTTAAACCAGTGACAAAGGGGATGAAGCGAGGCAAATATTATGGCCATTTCTGCCGGCAGTGTGAATGCAGCTTGAGTTATCAGATTCAGAGTTCAATGCTCATAGTTGTACTACCTTTCGAACCAGATCCTGATCTTCAATCAGACCGAGGTCTCTCCCTGCAGCCTGGGCAATCCTCTTCCCTGCCACCAGATTTCCCACCATGACGGATGCAGGACCTACACCAACTACAAAACAGTGTGAAAGAGAAAAAAGATGAGAAGAACTGAGAGGAAAAAAGTAGGAGGAAAAAGCAAGGCAGGGAGAAGGAGAGATACTGTTTGGAGGAGGTCAGTAGAGAGGTACAACAGTGAGTGTCTACAGCCATCTGTAAAACACAGTGGAGGCTCTGTCATGGTTTGGAGGTGTATTTCAGCCAGTGATGTTGGGGATCTTGTCAAAATTAATGGAATTATGAACACAGAAAAGTACCATCAGATTTTGATCCACCATGCAATACCATCTGGAAAGCATCTGATTGGCAGCAGCTTCATTTTTCAACATGACAATAATCCCAAACACACTGCCAATGTAGTAAAAGCAAACCTGGATAGAAAAACACACAATGCAACACTATCAGTCATGGATTGGCCTCCCCAGTCCTTAACATTATTGAAGCAGTGTGGTGTCATCTTGACAAAGAATGGAACAAAAGGCAGCCAACATCCAAAGAAGGGCTTTGGATGTCCTCCAAGAAGCCTGAAGAACTATTCCTGAAGACTTCTTAAAGAAATTACAAGAACACTGCCTAAGAGGGTTCAGGCAATGTTGAAGAATAAAGGTGGTCATACCAAATATTAACTTTCAAGGTTGTTAGAATTGTACAAACTCCGTTTTTGTACTCGTATATATTGCATGTCCATGTTTGCACATGTTTCAATAAATTGCTGTGCCTATATCCCAGTTTCTCAGCAAAATATATAGAAATGAGGGGTGACTCAAGACTTTTGCAGAGGACTGTATTTATATCCCGTATGACTGCACAACAGAGCCAGAAGTTTCTCTCAACTACATCAGTACATTCACTGCATTGGACTACATTTAATACTTTCTGCAAAAATACTCTCACTGATTAGATTACTAAGGAGACATTTAAATTATGAATCTCCTCCGCAAGGCTTCTCTTGGCATAATCTCATGAGAAATCGATGGGCGTTATTCTCAAAATACAGTTTCAGTCGTGTTGTACAGAAGTTTGTGTCAGACAGACGTACCTGGCTGCTTCTGGCGGGGCTTTGGCAGGTTGGTGACACAGGTATGGGGACACATTAGGATGTTGCAGGGGTGCAGATTGCCCTCTAAAAAAAACTGCTTTGTGTCAGAAATGTGGATGCCACCCAGGGGTGTTTTAGGCAAGGTGTTCGCCGGGACCAGAGCCAAGCAGTAAAGCCCCACTTGGTGGATGCTATCAATAGCCTACAGATGAAACCAAACACTGAGATCAGCTTTGCTGGGTAATACTGTTGCACTGTGAAAATACTCTATATGACAAATGATTTTATAAAACTATGGAATCTCCAAAGACTGAAGGTATAGAAGACCCTTCTATATTGTAGACACACTGAATGGAGGCTTTTATTCAAATGCTGTATCTGAATTTACCTGAAGCACCCGGCTCATCCACTGGAAGCTGTCCTCCTCGCTGGCATCGGGCCTCTGCTCTGCCACAATTACAACCCTCTCATCATAGAACACTGTGACTGAAAACACAGCGATCCTGACACACACAAAGACATGCAAACATACTGAAGATTATCCAGAAGATGTGGAAGTCAAACACAAATAAGCAGTTCATAAACAGACTGAAAGTGGAAACACTTTATTTATATTTCAATAATACCTTCAGTTGTCAGCGTGGGGCCTGCTGTGTTTCCTCTATACCACTAGATGTCAGTAGTGATAAATAAGATTCACACTTGACCCACCAAAGAGCTCTAAGATCATTTTTTAACCAATGAAGAAGAATTTTGCCTCACCTGCCACGGTACACAGTCTTGACTGGCTCCACAGCGAGAGCTGTGGCCACCAGGTCATCAGCGTTGTGTCTCCGCCCGCTCACCATCAGCAGACCTTCAATCTTCCCCACCACAAAGATCAGACTGCCCTGTATGGAGCAGGTGATGCACAGCAGGGCGGTTATACTGTTAGTGAGAGATGAATGGTTTCAGGTTACCACAGAAGTGCTCAAATGAAAGAGTCCTACTTACTGGGCCAACAAACCCCAGGAGTCCAGACCGCACAAATGGAATCTCTCCAATGGGAACTCCGTTAGCATTAACCGGTATCACCTGGACATGACGACACAAAGACAGAAAGAAGAGCAAAGTACACACAAGCAGAATCAGTTTTAACTTAATCTTATTGTAGACTGTGGCAGCACATGTAGTTTGAGTGTTTATTATTCTGCGTTTGCACCTCAAAAGTGTTTTTGGTGAGTCCAGGCAGGCCATAGTACATGTTGCCTCCTGCACGGGAGTTGATAATTATCTCTCCAATCTCGTCCGTTTTACACAACTGAGGCGGTCCGTCTGGCTTAACAATACACATCAGAGCTGGAAAGACAGAAAGAAGAAAAAATGGACTCCTAATTTAAAATAATTAACTTCATATTTCAGCCAGGTTTAAATGTACCTTCTTGAAACTTCTTCCTTCTGGAAAATAAAGCTTACCTCAAAAATAACCAGGGGGAGAATTTTGTCTTAGATTTATAATTTTAGAAGACAGATCCAAAGTCCCATTTTCATTCTTTGTTACATAATTTTTTTTTTCACATTTACACATTTTCTCTTATTTTACCAGTTTAAAACATATTCAAGTTACAGTTATAAATTGAATATGGGCTTAAAGTGCAGACTTTCAGCTTAAATTTGAAGGGATTTTTAAAAAAAATGGGTTAACTGTTTTAACAATTAACAGTTTTTATATGCAGTCCCCTATCTGGGAGTCAGAAATATGAATGGACAAATTAACACAGTAATATCAAAATGTTCATTTTAAATACTTTGTTGAGGATCCTTTGCAGGAAATAGCTGCATATCAGAAAACACATGGATAACACCAAAAAATGGGTTGCCTCCTTTAGCTGATGGCAGATGGCTGCCCTTCCTGGAGCAGGTCGTGCCGGACGTTTCTTCCTGTTAAAAGGGAGTTTTTCCTTCCCACTGTCACCAAGTGCTTTCTCATAGGGGGTCGTCCGATTGTTGGTGTTTTTTCTGTATTATGTAGGGTCTTTACCTTACAATATAAAGCACCTTGAGGCGACTGTTTTTGTGATTTGGCGCTATATAAATAAAATTGAATTGAATTATACGGTAGTAATCCAGTGCCACTGGAAACCACACATGTTTCATACTGCCTCCATTGCTGAGGCTTTTGAGCACCTTGTAATCAACCCTCTGTGTTTGCTTTTGTCTTCTTTTTATTACAGATTTGGATAATGATATGTCTACCTCCTGGAGAGTTGATAAAGTTTTTTTTCTTTATGATGGAAAGGATCCCATGATCACCAACCACAGTAGTCCAGGCACCGGATTATATTTTATCAATCTTTTTTTTAGACTTGACAAAATAGTACTGTTCAAAAATATATATGTGAGTTTTTCATCAAGGTCATAATTATCTGTAGTGTCTTGAAGCCCATGCAGATGGGGCTTAAACCGATAATATATAAAAGATAATGTAACAAAACACTTAAATACCATTATTACATTTTCTTCTTTTTACATAAATTCTGAATATTTTACAAAGCATACCATTGCTTTTCCTCTTAGACCTAAGTCACTGAGAAATAAAAATCAAATTCAGAAGAAATTGCTTGGGATACTCAAAAACCATTAAGGCTTTTCTTATTCGCCCCCATTTTCTTGGACGCATGCAAAAGGTCACACAGAAAGATTTCAGAGCTGACTGCAACTAGGGCTATTAAAAAAACTCACAATATTATAATCTCCTAATATGTATAGAAAAATATTTTTTTAAAAGTGCTGTCAGTCGAAATCTTCTTAAGCTTTGCTGTGTCTTCCGTCTCTTTTTTGGCAAACGAATTACAGTCAAAATACAAATGCAGGGATTTAATGTCTTCTGACCACTTCTTTACTGTGGTCATAGGAAGTTAGCTGTTCACTATGTCTTCTTCTTCTTTCTTACATTTATGGCTGACATTTGTAGAATATTAGCATGAAATCAATAGGTCATGTTGTCAATTATGGTATCAAAACACCCTTACCTGCACTTTTTTCAGTGTTTTCAGTAACGTTTCCTTATAGAGCTTAATTTCCTGCAACATACTTGTAGATCATATGTGCTGTTTAAGCAACCAACTCTCAAATCTTGGATGTGAGATTTTCCCAAAAGCACCTTCCAGTCATGTGTTTCTCATGCTTTTGTTTTGAGTCATGCAGCTTTTCTTCTACCCTCACCTCCGGGCATGACATGCCCCACGTCTTGTACAGTCAGAGCAGAGTTCTTGTCTTCCGTGTTCACCCTGATGACCCCATGGCTCAAGCCACCCATGGAAAGGATGGCACGGGCAGGGAGAGGTGCGCCGGGGACTCCGGATCTACACAAGTAGACAGTTCAATCAAACATGGAGGTTTCCATGCTGTCTGTTAGCCATCTGCCCACCCACTTATGAACAACATCACATAAAACAGCGTAAATCTTTGAATCTGTCTGGATCTGTAAAAAGTGAGTGTGTCATGTCTTTAGCGGCTATTATTAATCCTGTCTTATGGACACACTGGACTTAAATACAGGTTGTGAAGGTGACTTGTGTGAGACATGAATGAAAGAATCTTTTTTGATCCACTTCTGGTTTTGTAATTTACATTTTCTGTAATGATTAAAAAAATCCAATAAGAACAGTGAATATGGGTCAGTGAGTTACCTTCGTATAGCTACTGTCATGGCCTCAGGAGATGTGGCACAGGGGCAAATCACCTCAGGTTTCAGCCCGTGGGACTGAAACTTGCTCAGGAAGGCATCGCAAGAAGACACTGACCCTGGACAGAGAGGCAATTCAAATATGTGACATCTAATTTGGCTTGTTGGAAAAGACCCAGTTTTACAAAGCTGTGGCTTGGGACCTACTCACAGGGATTAGCACCATCAGCAACAATGAGCATTCGTAATGAAGCCAGGCTGATGTCTCTCTGCTCCCGGTGAGCCATCATGGCCCAGTGCAGATCACGGCACTTCACCAAAGCTACACGAGCTGCGAAACAGCAAGAATTACATGGAGTACTATAAAAATACATTTTAATACACTTTATATCAGGGTAAAAGACAAAGATTATTTACCTTTGTGGATGTAGACCCTCTGCACCCAGGAGAGAGGACAGGCTTTCATCACTGCATAGGGAACGCTTATAGTGTGTATCCTGTTCATTACAGCCTGGAATCAAACAACCTGATTACTTAAGGTGGTAAATACAAAAATTGCAAGGGATTTTTTTCCCTCATCTTGAAAAACAACCTACATAGTAAGAGACCCATTTTGTGGTGATTTTGTAAAAATAACATGATTCTTTTAATTTAATATTTTGCCTTTACTGGAGAACTTACAGTTCAGATATACTGCAGGCAGGAATTAAGAAAATTATATAAGAACATAACACCTTAAGACCTCATCCGCATCCAGTGTGCTATATATTACCATCACCTAATTGTATATACAGCATTTAATCAGAGGTACATACGCCTAATAACACTCACCGTGAGAACTCCGTGCCATAAGCCCATGTCCTTTTTGAAGTCCAAGACATTCACCAAAGTTTCCCCTTAAAATTGAGTCACAAAGACAAGTGAGTTTGGGTATGTCTAAACAATGTACACTGTAAAGTGCTCTGAGACATGACTTATGTTGTAATTTGGTGTTATATAAATAAAATGGAGCTGAATTGAAATAAAGAGAGCTTTGTGTAATGGATGATTAAAACACTACAATACTACTCACCCTCACAGTAGTTGCAGGCCTGAGTCAGTGCTTGGCAGTGGGTTAACATGGCCACTTTAGACACAGCCACGCCCACCACGGTGCCCTCCTTATTCGCTTTATACTACACAGAGATTAACCAAGCGATGAGCCACAACACGCTAGACTAAAATGATGCTTTTAAATATTTTTGTTATTGTGACAGGACACAATAGATTATAAGTTCTGCAATCTAGCCTGCCAGAAAAGAAAAAAGGAAAAAAATAAGCACAGCTGTCTTACCTCTATATATGCAGGGTCAGTGTTAGCAGTGGGAATGTGTGGCTGCCAGTCTTTTGATGGTTTGGTCAGATACTTTGAGTCTGTTATCACCCACTTCATTCGAGGCCAGCCTATCATAGACAGGGAAGTTATACATCAAACAACAATTTCAAGAAACATTTAATTTCTTAAATAAAACTCAATAACAATTTTATTCACAGTTACTCTAAAAGTGACCTAAACTCAACCACTATGTGTTTGACCTTTAACAACATTTAATAAAAAAGCAAGATATTTTTTCTCACCATGTACATCTAATTACAACCTCAATTCCAAAAAGTTGGGTCCCTGTGTAAAATGTAAATAAAAACAGAGTGCAATGATTTCAAATCCCATAAACCCATATTTTATTCACAATAGAACATAGAAAACATATCAGATGTTTTCAACTAATTAGATTAATCGCAACAGGTTATATATTGGTTATAAAAAGAGCATCTCAGAGAGGCAGTGTTTCTCAGATGTAAAGATGGACAGAGGTTCAACAATCTGGAAAAAAACTATCAACAAATTGTGGAACAATTTCACAATAACGTTCCTCAATGTAAAACTGTGAAGACTTTGAATATCTCATCATCTACAGTACATAATATCAACAAAAGATTCAGAGAATCTGGAGAAATCTCTGTGCGCATGGGATAACATTGTACATGTGTATAGTGACAATAAAGACATTCTATTCTATTCTATTCTATTCTATAAGGCCGAAAATCAATATTGGATGCCCATGATCTTCGGGCCCTCAGGCAGCACTGCTTAAAAAACAGGCATGATTCTGTCATGTCAAATCACTGCATTGACTCAGAAACACTTTCAGAACCCACTATCAGTGAACACAGTTCGCTGTGCCATCCACGAATGCAGGTTAAAGTTCCATCAACTAAAGAAGAAGTCATATGTGAACATGATCCTAAAACGCCACCTTCTTCTCTGGACCAAAGCTTATTTAAAATGGAGTGAGGCAAAGTGGAAAACTGTTCTGTGGTCAGAAGAATCAAAAAATTTAATACTTTTTGGAAAACAGGGGTGTCGCATGCTATGGACTAAAGAGGAGAGGGACCATCCAACTTGTTGCCTTCAGTTCAAAAACCTGCATCTATGATGGTATGGGGGTGCATTAGTGCATTTGAAATTGGCAGCTTGCAAGGCACCATCAATGCTGAAAGGTATATACAGGTTTTAGGGCAACATTTGCTCCCATCCAGATGACATCTTTTTCAGGGAAGGCCTTACATATTTCAGCAAGACAATACTAAACCACATACCACATCTATTACAACAACATGGCTTCGTAGTAGAAGAGTCCAGGTGTTGAACTGGCCTGCCTGCAGTCCAGACCTTTCACCAACTGAAAACACTTGGAGAAGCATGAAACGAAAAATACAACAAAGACGACTAAGGACTGTTGAGCAGCTAGAATCCAATATCAGACAAGAATGGGAAAACATTCCTCTCCCAAAAGTTCAGCAGCTGGTCTCCTCAGTTCCCAGACGTTTACGGACTGTTGTTAAAAGAAGAGGGGATGCTACACAGTGCTAAACATGATCCTGTCTCAACTTTTTTGAGATGTGTTGCTGCCATCAAATTCAAAATGAGCTAATATTTTTCTTAAAATGGTACATTTTCTCAGTTTAAACTTTTGATCTGTTTTCTATGTTCTATTGTGAATAAAATATAAGTTTATGAGATTTGCAGATCATTGCATTCTGATTTTTGTTTACATTATACACCATGTCCCAACTTTTTTGGAATTGGGGTTGTATTAGACAAAGCATTTAAAAAAACAAAAACAAAACAGGTATATCCACATTCAGGACAGAGCTTGCTGACCTTTAAATTGTAGTATTTCACCAGTGGGGGTCTTGGGTAGGCCTTTCAGGCAGATCTCACTGGTAAGAGCCAGACTAACACCACAGCTACCAAGCAGAAAACCCACCTGGCTGATACCCGCATCCTAAAAACACCATACACAGAACAACAACAAAATAAGCACTCAGATGTTTGAAGATTTTAAAAAAATCAAAATTTTCCTGTGATGGGTTTCATACCTTGCGAGACAGTGGCACCTCAATAGGTACAGGTATAACTTCAGCAAGGAGGCAACCATAAAAGGCCACCCAGAACATCCCAGGGTCACTGTTGGGGTACACCAGCGCCACCTACCAAGACAATTAGTTGGACGTCAGTAACAAAGAGCTTTCTGGGACCTATGGAGATGTCATTTAGTAATGTGGCAGTCGGATATCTGAACATAAACCCAAGTGTTTGTGGCAAACTGAAATTTTGACATGATGGCAGTAAAAGAAAAATCAATGAATTATATCTGTACAATTGATAATGGATATATTGCCTATGAATCATGTAACTTTTTAATCAAGAAGTTGTCATTCTAGACCAGTGGTGGCTCAAAGAACCGTAAGCCAGGCCACACTGCCATTTTATTAAAGTACACCCTCTTTCATATCAGAGGTTTTACATATCAGGACATAATAAAAAAAAAAAAATTGGTCTGTAGCAGGTCTTAAAATTAGGTAAATGCAGCCTCAGATGAACAACAGATTATTTACTTAACAAACATTAAGCCAAAATGCAGAAGCAGTGTGTGAAAAACTCAGTACACCCCATGATTCAGTAGCTTGTAGAACCACCTTTAGCAGCAATAACCTGAAGTAATCATTTTCTGTATGACTTTATCAGCAATTTTGTCCTACACTTCTTTACAGCATTGCTTCAGTTCATTGTCTTTTGTAGGCATTCATTTATGCACAGCTCTCTTAAGGTCCCACCACTGCATTTCAATCAGGCTGAGGTCTGGACTTTGACTGGGCCATTGGGATGAATTTGCTGGGACACGCCGGAGAAGATTCTTGAATATTTTCCACTTGTGAATAATCTTCCTCACTGTATGAGTGACGGACTTTAAATTCTCTGGAAATGACCTTAAAATCCTTCCCAGATTGATGGGTAGTAACAATAGATTCTTTAACATCATTGCTGATGTCTTTCCTCCTTGGTATTGTTAACACACACCTGAATGCTCCAGACCAGCAAACTGCAAAAATGGCTTTTATAGAGGTGCTCACACTCTGATCAGTTAATCAGTATATTTGATTAGCAGCGCCTGGCTGCTACTTACCCTCTTACTTCCTGTGGAAGCAGAAAGGTTGTACTTTGTTTTTCAATCACTGCTTCTGCATTTTGGCTTAAGTTTTTGTTAAATAATGACACACTTTGTTCATCTGAGGTTGTATTTACCCAATGTTAAGGCTTGCTAAGGACCAGATGATTTTTTTATTATATCCTGGTATTTAAAACCTTAGAATTTAAAGAAAGTGTACTTTCTTTTTCACATGACAATATATTAATATATTATTATATACACTTTCTACAATACATTTTCTACACATCATAATAACATTAGTGTTTGATCAAACACTAATTAATTACAAAACAAACACTAATCCAGTTTAAATGCTACAGAAGAAAGCTACAAGAATTATAAAGAAATCAGATTATTGTGAACCAACCAGTGGGTTATTCATTAAACTACACGCATTCAAATTTTAGTATTTAGTTGACCATTATTAATTCAATGATGATGTGCAAAGCAAAAAAAAAGATCTCCTTCCAAACTGTATTTAGAGGTTGTTGGAAATTAGAGATGCACAGTATGAACTCAGAGGAAAAGTTCAAAAAAAGCAGAGGTCAGGACAAATACTGTACAAGAGAGGTGAACTTATGGAATAGTTGTAACGAGGAATTAAGATTGTGTAGTTCACTGTGTAAATTTTTTAAAATGTTGTGGTAAACAAATAAAATGGAGGTTCGTTGTTCATGAAAGGGTAGTTTTTGTCCATGTTTAAAATTTATTATATTTATATTTGTTTAATATTTACTCTTTGTTTATTTTTTTCTTTGGTCATTGTTTCAGGGAAATGTAGTTAGAAAAGTGTTTCCATTTAGAAAATGCCATGTAAAACGGGTAGGTGTAATAAGCTACAGCTTCAGCTTACACCTTTTCGGTCTTTAATTCAGTTCTTTGTTGTTTAACATTTATTTTTATGGGCATTTCTTATTTTTTGTTGACCTTTTCAAAAAAAATTTTTAATAATGGCCGAAATAAAAATCACTACTTCCTGCCTTCCACAGAGGCAGCAGCAATAAATCATGATGTAATGTGTTCATTGCAAAAACACAGGTTAAAATGAAGTATTTGTTGCAAATACTCAAAGAATATATCTATTTTTTTGTATTTCCCTGTACTAAACAAATTTATCAGAATGACTCAACCTTTGTCGTACATTTATCTTTATATACACTACCGGTCAAAAGTTTTAGAACACCCCAATTTTTCCAGTTATTTATTGCAATTCAAGTCATTCAAGTCCAATGAATAGCTTGAAATGGTACAAAGGTAAGTGGTGAACTGCCAGAGGTTAATAAAAAGGTAAGGTTACCCAAAACTGAAAAATAATGTGCACCTCAGAATTATACAAAAAGGCCTTTTTCAGGGAACACAAAATGGGTTAACAATTTAAAGTTGTTCTGCAGAAATGGAGGTTGATCAAGCCTTGAAAGCTGGTGCTACTAATTCCTACAGGTGTTCCAACTTTTCTGGATTACTTACAACCCCCCCTGTCTGCATAAAAGCAGTGTTAGGTAGCATACCCTCATGAGCATCAGTTGAACAGTATTGTACTGCAGAAAGTAGTGTGTTGCTACAAAAATGGCGAGAAAAAGGCAATTAACAATGGGAGAGAGACAGACCATCATAACACTTAAAAATGTAGGTCTTTCCTACAGAGAAATTGCAAAGAAAGTCAAGGTGTCAGTGAGTACAGTTTCCTTCACCATCAAAAGGCACTCAGAAACTGGGGCAAACTCTGACAGGAAGCGGTCTGGCAGACCCAAAGCCACAACTGAATCAGAGGACAAGTTTCTGAGAGTTAACAGCTTGCGTGAGAGGCGGCTCACAGGACAACAGCTTCAAGCACAGCTTAATAGTGGTCGTAAGCAAGTCTCAGTTTCAACTGTGAAGAGAAGACTTCGAGCTGCAGGTTTGACAGGACGAGTTGCAGCAAGAAAGCCATTGCTAAGATGTCAGAATAAGACAAAGAGGCTTGCCTGGGCCATGAAACACCGCCATTGGACTACTGAAGACTGGAAGAAGGTATTATGGACTGATGAATCAAAATTTGAA
>VUQS01068427.1:0-10814 GCA_015108495.1 Heterochromis multidens
CCCATGAGTAAACACTCAAAGATTGGTGAACATAAGTGAACTTTTGACCTTGTAGTACCTCATTCAGTAGCAGCAACCTCCATCAGACAGTTCCTGTAACTGCTGTTTCAGTTCATCAATGTTTCTGGGATTTCTTGATTTAGCTGAAATGCTGGGATTTGTTAATATTTTGTCTAATGTGTCCAGGGAGCGTGGTCCCAGAGGTGTTGTAGAATAACCAGGTGATCTTTAGCAAACTTGCCACAGTGTTTATTTTGTTTTTTTCTTTGGAATAGCAGTGGATTTGCTTTAAAAGGCCCTTCGGCATTTTTTTTTTTTGTTTTTCAAATAGTGTACCCATCAACAAAATTTAAGCAAGGTTGCAGCGAGATCTATGGACATTTTGTTGTTAACTTTTGGTCCTATTTCACATCTTTTGTGATTTTAAGTTGTTTTCTTGGTTCAATCTTTGCAGAATGACCACTCTAAGATAGAGCAGCGACAGACCTAAATGCCTTCCCTTTGTTGGCAGGTCTTTAGAAATACCTTTGTAGCCTTTTCTAGCTTTGTGCATCTTTTAAGGTCATGTGAAAGTTGTTCTGATTGAGACGTGGCTTTATTTCTAACAAGGTGGACCCTATACAGCCCACATTTTCAATCTCATGTCCTTAATTCTTAGAAGTTGCTAGCACACAGGTTTACTTCCTTTTTCCCCTCCTGTGCTGTGAGCGTGTTCAGTAAAGACATGAAAAGTACACCTGTTGGTGTACTGTGATATAGTCACATAGACGCCTGCAAAATAAGACACTTCATCTCAAAAGGTTATCAATTAAATTAATTTAGTGTCATTTCAGAATATTTTTCATATAGTAATCACTCTTATGACTAATATATTAGTAAAGTAATCATAGCAGCTGGTATGTCTCTCTGCATTTGCCTTGGCCAGTTAATAGGTGAATTACAGCAGGCATTATGCTACAGAATAAATATTGTGTCTGGTGATGTTTCCTCATTGCACTGAGCCTGGTGGTATAAATAGATGAGAGGGTCATAACGGGGATTTGCCTGTCTGCGGTGGACAGACTGAGACTGTGCTCTTGGCTTTAGGCCCAGATTATCAGACAAATTGCTTTCCATGAGGAAAGGTCAATGCCTTTTATAACCCCACCTGAGACAGACTGAACATAATATTCCTAAGTTTTCTTGTTTGTGTGAAAATGAGTACTGGGGTATTCCTGTAGTATGGTTGAATTTACTTATTAAACTATTAGAGTTCTCAAAAGTTAAGTTTAAGATCCATAGTAATAGTGACCAGGAGCTGCAAATTGAGCTTTCTGTCCTGCTGCGACAGCTGAGCATTGACCAGCTTGCAGTCTTTGTGACTGATATCGACAAAGCCAGTGAGGTACACGTGCACTGTGATTTACACTGTGATTTACACTGTGATTTGCAGTTTGCAGTGAGACTCTTGAAAATGTGAGTGTTCATAGTCTCTGCACTAGTATTCAGTAGGACTGATTATTTACAATATTATGATACTGTATACTCTGTATGTTTCAAACCTCTAGGTGTATTGAGTTTAAATAAAATTAGATGGGAAACTTAAACAGTGTTGATCAACCGTGGCTGTGGCCTTTTTGTTGGGAACCGGTTGTGATTGGTGCGATTGTTTCTGTCTTGCTTTTTGTTGCTTCTAAAGCATCTCTGTAGATTTCTCATAGCCCTTAAACAAACTCTCTTGTTTGAGTGAAACCTTTGTGTGCTCCCATTTGTCATTCCTCCAATCACAGAGTTCAATATATCAATATAAGTATATTTTGACAAGCGGTCGATTGAACCTGGCTTCGCCAATTCTCCTTTGGCTTTGAAACTGAATGAGCCGGATCAGTGTTGCCAGGATTAGCTGATCCTGGATCAACAAGTTGATCTTGGAATATGGAGGCGGTGATGTAAATATAGTTTCCCTGATTTTTCTGTTCAGGCGATGCAGTTGATAAACCAGTCAACTATCAGCTGGCCACACACCTTTGATTGAACAAATTAATATTCAATATATTTTTATGTCCAGGTAATAATTTAATGATTGGATTAGTTTAGTGTAAGATGGCTGCATCGGCGATAAAATACTAAGTATGAAGTGTAACAAGTGAAGTGTCTTTATCCAATCTCATTACAAGTGTGCTTCAGAGGGCTCTGCCGTTAGGTTGCTGTTATATACTTCTCACATAGAACACAGGGTCGTGTGATTAGATCGCAGTTTTAGCACTTTACAGCCAGACAGCTGCAGGCTCTGGGTCAAACACCAGCTAGTTGCTGCGAGTAGTGAATGAGGCAGAAGACGGGGCCAGAGTATGATCTAAAAATCTCCTTCCATTTGCTGGGCTAGTCTATTATGAGTCAGAACTATGTAAATACCACATAATAGGTCAACAGTCACATAAGTATAAAATATTTTTAAGAAGTAGTAAAGTAATGTTTTTGATCAGAGACTGGTTCAGTGACAAGATACTATTCCTTGCTTTAGCTGCTGTCTGCCAATAACAAGTTTTTAGTTCATTTTTTTCCCCCTAACTCAACCATATTCCAAGAGATTTATGATTAGTCAGGTTTTTAGCTAACACCACTGGCTCGAGTTTTGTCATAAAAGTTTATTCCCACAGTTAGTAAAGGGAAGCTTTGACTTTCTGGAGTTAGTTTTCTTTCTTCTGCTTTAATAAGAATTTTGCAATATGCAGCTTTGCAACTATCTGAGATCACATAACCACAGAAACAAAAATGAAAGGGGGGGAAAAAAAGCAAATTTCTGCAAGTGCATGATTTCATATTGACATCATAAGTAAGAGAAACATGTAATAGAAAGTTCATATATACCACAGCCCCACTGTTTCCTTATATCTACTTGTGTCTTTTTATTTCTGTTTACCGATTTGTGGAAAACTAATTTCTTTGTATTTACAATGTTTGAATGTGAAACCAAAACCAAAAAAAACACCTCCAGGGGGATTCAACACAGGGCAAGGGCTGTAGTGCTGTGTAGCCCAGGGACATGCTAAAGAGTTGAGTAATCTACTGTATTTCCAGGGTTTTCTCTCTGTGCTACTGTAGATGACCGCTAAGCCACAAAGGTGAAACTGTTCCAGTAAACTCTCTGTCCTCCTGGCTGCAGGCCACAGCCTGTCATGTTCAGCCAGGCCATGCTGGATTCACTCCAACCAGCCATGTGAGAGCTAGAAGAAGGGTGTGGCTCAGCCCTCAGCGCTGGTCTGATTGGTTAGAAGTGTCTCACCACTCCACCTTCTCGCTGCATGCATATCACTCTAGTGGTCTGTGAACCCTGCTGTGGGCCTCACTGAGGGTGTGAATAATTGGCCACCAAGAAAGATCAATGTAAAGATATTTACAGAAGACTGACTTTAAGGCTGTTCTCTACAGACAAAGTACATAACAGGGTTTTAAAACAACCTGGCCATAGAAAAAACTAATTCTTTTATGTATACTAAAGTGTCCCCCAAAATATTTTAAGGGCAACCTCAAGAGGAATAATACAGACTTCTATTAGGTATTCTTGGACAGGCGATTGCATAAGACACCAGATTTGATGTCACTTTATATTATGTTATTGTATAACTAGTTTTAAGCACAGTGTGTTGTTGCTGGTACACTACGGTTATCAATTCATAAAGAAAAGCTGCATGAATGCGTTGGAGCTACAAATAGCTGCTGATTTGCTTCTTGGCAGTTCATGAAATTGATATACAGTGTGTGTGTTTGTGTGTCTGCCCTGTTTGTCTAAAGGCTTTTTTTCAGAACACACCTGCTTTAACACTTTTTTTCTTCCTTTCAGGGAAATTACAAGAGGGTTCCTGTTTCAACTGCACAGCCTTCACATTTTCCAGTCAAAAGTAAGCCAATTAAATGAAATGATGGAATTTATGAACATATCTGAAAATGTGTTGTATGACAGGCAAATTAAGATCCATCAGAATTTTTTTTTAGGTGAAATTCTGTTATAATTTTGGCATTTTGTCCCCCCTGTAAATTTTAGATCTGTTGCTTTTTGGAAAATTGTACCTGTAGCTGCCTCTAGAAGTCATTTATTTCAAATGGTACTTTATATTTTGTCCAAGACTTATAATAAATTGTCCTGAAACTCTTTGTCCTGCTGTCTCCTTAGACCCGATGGGCTCCGACTTGGCAGCTTAGCTCAGGTCTCTTCATTCGGTCCTTCCCTGCCTATGTCAGATGAATTTGTGGGTCCCTGTCAGAGCTCAGACACACAGCGGCTCTACTGTGCTTTTGTGTTGGGGGCCTCCGCTTCATCGTACCCTGCAATCACAACAAGGACCCCGTGGACGATAGCACGGCCGCAAGACATCCTTGGTGTCAGGTGGATACATACCTCGAGGAGGAGATGGGATGACTCAAAGGTGGAGAAGTCGCTGCGTTCATTAAAGGACAAGAAGAAGAAGCTGGAGGAAGGAGGGCCGGTGTACAGCCCGACACTGGACGCAGAGCCTGTCAGAAGGACGCTCCGACAGTGGGTTGTAGATGAAATCAAGCACTACTACCATGGCTTCAAGCTGCTTTGGATTGATACCACCATTGCTGGGCGGATGCTCTGGAGGGTGCTGAACGGACATGGCCTGTCTCGCCGTGAGAGGAGACAGGTGAGTGCTGCGTGGCGTGGTGTCTCTATGATAACAGTGTGGGAGGACATATGCCCAGCCGGAGGAGGACATTCCTCTCATTTAAATGAATGGGGATTTTTTTCCCTTTTCTTTTTTGCGATAAAACATCAAATTATTCAGAATCCATAATTTATATTGCTGTGAAAAAGTAGAAGCAGTCGATTCCCGGATGAGCCGGTCACTTCTGTGTTTGAATTAAGTGTTCGTATGACATATAGTGCAGGAGGAGATCCAAACTAAAAACCGAGGAAGAATTATAATCAAGAATTTATTCGTACAATGACATATAGTGGGAGTATTGCTTTGTAACAATCCTACCAATGACATTCTTTCTGTAGGGTCTTTACATCGAAATCAAAGTGGGCCTTCTGCTCAGGCGTCTTCGATTTGCATAAAAATGTTATGCTCCAAAGTTTGGACAAATATAATGAGTGCCGTGAAATTTTTACATTAAAATCTGAGGCAGTGTTTGAACATGAATATCTCAAAAACTATTAAAGATAAAAGCCTGGAATTTTTTACTGCCCTTTCTCACCATCAAAATGAGTCAGGATGTGTAATTTGAGACAGATGCATCAAGAACTGTCTGGGTATTGGCTAGTTAAAATATGAATATGAGTTATAATTAGAGTACCATCTGGAAACTCCAGAATTTTGTTCTATTTGGATTTGACTGTCTACTCATATTTTTGTTTTTGTGGTGCAACCTGTCATATTTGCTCAATCCAGCATGAAAGTTGAATGAAAATAGCATTTTCTTCATTTTTGTTACTAAGAATTTCATGTTAAAAAGTATTCTACAAGCTTTATTTTACAATATTGTGAAATTATATACCATTCAGAAATTGTCACTAGTTCTCTTTTGCAATATGAATTTTTTTATTAGTGTGTGCTCAAATATGGGACTTTACAGAACGCCGTGATTTTTTTCTTCTTCTTTCTTTCAAATTTTAACTAGCTAATACATAGACATTTCTTGATGCGTCTGTCTCAAATTACAGCTCCTGATTCATTTTGATAACAAAGACCAGTGAAATTTTCAGGCTTTTATCTTTATTCATTTTTGAGATATTCATGTTCAAACATGGCCTCAGATTTCAATACGGCCAAAATGACCTGAAAGTGGGTTGATGAACCATTTTTCAAAAAACGTATATCTTGAAAAGTATTCGCTATATGAAGCTAAAATTTTGCAGCATTCATTATGTTCAAATTTTGGACCATAAAGTTTTCAGAGGTGGTCGAGCAGAAAATGTTCTAAAAATGTGCTGATTTGTGATGGAATGACCGTATAGCTTGAATGTCTATGTCACAGACATGAGAAGACATTACCAAATCCCAGTGTAGGCTATCTTTATTTTGTTTCAGTTAGTTAACAGAAATGTAGATGAAAGGAAGGGTTTTTCCTGGTGATTGCTCTATCTGTCTCTGCGCAACTCGGTCTGTGTGTGTGTGTGTGGGCTGTAGCAGTTTAATTTCCCGGGCCTAAGGGTAAATATTTAAACCCAAGATCTTTTTAATTCATACCAAACTCAGAGCAGCTCAAAAGTCTGTTTGTTAAGTGGAAAAATCATTTGCATAATCTAGAAAATCAGGCATTTCCACCATTTAAATATACCTTCTTGCTGCTAATGGAGATAATGTAGTGCTAAGCAAGAATCAAAATTAATGCCAACTTCCAGTCAGTAGGCAGTTTCCTAAACCCCCCCTTTTTTTTTTTTGCCTGGGACAAGCTTTAGTCTCTGTCTTTAGCACAATAACACCAGTTTCATGAATGCTTCATGAATTCAGCCAACTAATAGGGCTAATGTAGGCTTAATTAGATACTTAAAGCTGATAAAAATCTCCAATCTCTTAAATGCTAAAAATAGGCTCATTTCTGCCCACCTCTTTCCTTCTGTTTTTTTTTTTAAACATTTCTTCCCCTGCCATCTCTGGTTACTGCATATGTTTAGGTATAACAGTATTAACTGAGTCGCAGAGCTTAACAGTTAATTACTGGTACTTTGAGTAAATATTCTGCCAGCATCATTAATAGAAACAATTTGAAGAGCCGTTCAAACTTTGCTCAGTAACAAGCAAATGAAAGCTTTTAGTGCTTCTAGTGAAAGGAAGCAATTTTTTTTTTTCTAGTCCGACTCAGAGTTTCCACTGTGGATAACCAAGATGAGTTTAAGAGATCAGGGATGACTGAGCACGGATTCAAGTCTGACATCTTAGACATCTTGTTCTATACCGTTTTATCCATAGCCTCTTAATCCTAATGGGATCAATTATGGAGACTGGCCGCACGCTGAGTGTTTACTCATCAGGCACCAGGCAGATTGTGCTGCTTGATTAAAGCTCTTCAGGAAGAAGCTTTACCTCCTCATTCACCAGATTCATCCCATCTTTACACTCAGCCAAAATCTCTCATTTTGTTGTGGCTTTCACAACAAATCACTAACACAGTCTCTAAAAAACGCTTGCAGCAGCTGTTGACAAATCCTATGTAACAGGACATATTATTAAAACTATGATAAATGTGATTATATGCACTGTTTAGTTTTAATACTGAATCAATTCCAGTTCATAAAATTACTTCACAAGATTGTTGCATTACAAATGTAAGATTTTCATGAAATAATAAAAATGTTTGCATATTTCTGATGAGACATGATGTGTGTCCATGGCAGCCCATTTCACTCTCAGAAAGGTTGCCTGGACTGAGGTGCAGTAACCTGCCAAAGGTGCTGGCACACACAGGCGTCATTTCAAGGAAGGTGAGCAGGTCAGCTCAGTTCACACTTATGTACTGTTACCTCAGTGCTCAGGAGCACAGGATGGTACAGATTTAGGTGACACAATTGGCAAGTTGCAAATGCTTCTTAACGACTGATTTAGACTTCTGCGGTGAACCTTTGTAGAGCCTACGACGTAACCTACGTAAGTGGCCAACGCCGTTACCTGCATTCATGCTTTAGCGTGGCGTTTTTTGTGCTAATCTCCTTGTGGTTGTGTCTCGTGTTTTATATGCTGGTGACTTTTTTTCCCCTCCTGGGCCCCCACTCTTTGTTGTGTTCAGCGTTTTTTGGAGGCAAACATATTCGTCCCTCAAGTTTTTCTACTTCTTTGTGCATTCCCTCATGTCCTTTCTGATAGTTTTGGCAATCTTCCTCCAAGAATTTACTGAAATCTGTGAGTCCTTATATTGAGGCTATGATTATTATTCCTTATATTGAGGTGATGATTGTTTTTCTCTCAACTGCTGCAAAAAAGTAGCTGGAAATGCACAGAAGGAATCCATAGTACTGAACAGGTCGATCACAATAGCTGTGGGCTGTTTCGATGCGTGATTTCCAGGGAGGTGCACGTCAGGTTACGGCGTAGGTTATGCCGTAGGCTTTCAGGGGGGTTTGCGGTTACAACATACCTACGACATAGATTTAACACATAAGCATAAATCCCCTGTAAGGGTCTGATGTATTGAGTTGCTGTTGAGCTGCTAATGTTGTCTGGGAATCATTCCATGTTCTTTAGTTTGAATATGTGGCCAAATTCACATTTCACTTGCTGCTTTATAACTAGCTTAAAAAAACCCCTTTAAAATGTTACTCGTTAATCTGCCATGATGAAATTTCTTTAAGATTTTTTGAAAATTCACATTTAAAAATAAATGACCCATTTGCTGTGTTTCACTTGATTGGAAATTCAACAATTGCAGGTGAAACTGTGATTCAAATTCATTATTATTTGATTATTCATGTTAAAGTGCACTGGAGAAAGCTAAAGACATGCAGAGGAATATGCAGAAGCTTTGCGGCCCTCGTTGTGGAGTCATTTTTACGACATGTTTCACAATGTGCACTTTCACACAAGTACAATGGGACGTGTCATTCTTTGAAAAGATGTGATGTAACCTGTCTTACAAAATTCTTAAAGTGAAGAGTAATCCTTTCTTTTTTTTTTTCTTTAGTTGCTTCTTTAATATTAAAATTAAGATATGTATGTGTCACATACCATAACATTGTTCTTCTGTGATTTCTGATCCCTACAGTATACACATTCATTAACTGATTTCATTGTGATTATGTAAAAGAAGCTGTGGAAATAAAGTCTCAATGCAATGCTAATGGTTGCAGGTCAGTTCTGAGGATGACCGCAGCTCCCCCCCCATTAAGCCCACACTATGACCCCATCTGCACCTTTTCAAATGCAGCAGGCTCCCTCGGAGTGCATGTCCCAAACCTGTCTACACACCATTCATCTAACCTGGACTGGCTTTGCCTCCTTAATCTCCTTCTTTCATATTCCCTTACAATACTCAGGCCTCCCGTTTAAGGCTCCCTCCATTTTAACGTGTCGCCCCCTCCTCCCTTCTTTGATGTGGAACTCTGGGAGATGATATACATGTCAATGGGCCTGTGGACAAAGGCCTTTTCACTCAGGCTGGCCTAAATCCTTCACCCTACTGGCCCACTGACATGCAGGTGGAAAGAGTGGAGAAAGGGGGACTCATGTTTTGGCCTTTTCCCCTCTGGGCCATTTCTGTAGATGGCTGGCTGGAATTGTGTTCTGGGACGGTCAGTAAGCCACGTTTGGACAGCTGTACAATGAAGTCAACCAGTGCTGGCCGGGTGCTTCTGTACTCTCAGGATTGTTCAGGTCTGTGCTGAACAAATGTGCTTCCTGTTGGATCAAATGGACAGTTTTTGAGCCTTGTGAGGCCGAACTTTCACTTTGCTCTGTGGCTCCATGCAGATAATGTGTGAATGAATTAGGTGCAGAGGGGATGTATAGACATGGGCTTGGAAGTGCTGACTGTTGAAACTCTTATTAGAGGGATTGAGCAGGGTGATTGTAACAAGAGACAAAAAAAGACGAGGTAAACATTTTCACAGTGTGTGTGTTGCTGCTGCCCTCTGCTGGATCTGAGTGGGACTCGTATGCCTGTGCCCTTTATGTAGTGAAAGAATTCTTTATATACTGCTCAAAAATATTAAAGGGACACTTTGAAAACACATCAGATCTCTGGGACATTATGTTTTGGTTCTCATTGAGATGTTCTATTGGATTTAGGTCAGGTGAGTGTGGGGGCCAGTCAATGGTATCAATTCCTTCATCCTCCAGGAACTGCCTGCATACTCTTGCCACATGAGGCCGAGCATTGTTGTACACCAGGAGCAACCCAGGGCTCACTGCACCAGCGTAGAGTCTGACAATGGGTCCAAGGATTTCATCCCGATGCCTAATGGCAGTCAGGGTGCCGTTGCCTAGCCTGTAGAGGTCTGTGCGACCCTCCATGGATATGCCCGCCCCCCCCCGAGACCATCACTGACTCACCACCAAACCGGTCATGCTGTAACAATGTGACAGGCAGCATAACGTTCTCCAGACCCTTTCATGTCTGTAACATGTGCTCAGGATGAACCTGATCTCATCTGTGAAAAGCACAGGGTGCCAGTGGTGGACCTGCCAATTCTGGTATTCTATGGCAAATGCCAATCGGGCTCCACAGTACCGGGCAGTGAGCACAGGGCCCAGGGCCTGTCTCTTGAGGCTGTGATGGGAGACACAGCAAACCTTCTGGCAATGGCATGTATTGATGTGCCATCCTGGAGGAGTTGGACTACCTGTGCAACCTCTGTAGGGTCCAGGTAGTGCTGGGCGATATGGACAAAAATATTATCACAATATTTTTTTCTGTATTGAACAATTTCGATAATTATCAATACAGATATAGATTCATATTAGTATTCTAAACTAGCATCTGTTTTGATACAAATTGAAAGAACAAGTTAAAATAAAACATTATTACTAACTAATAAGATTTCTTTTCAACAACTGACAAACTAAATACACAATTCTCTTAAACATTAAGGAGAGATTACTGGTTTACAGGTATTAAAAATACAGTTAACTCAAATTAACTGGCAATATAACAATGTGCTGTACTCTTTACCAGTGTAAATATGTTAAAGTGCAAACATAAAACAATGCGAGCCAAGTCTGTATTACTAGCTGCAATAACTATATACCTCTAATCTCTAACTCTTTAAAAATCTTCAAGCAAAAATAAACTTTAAATAAAGGTAATAAAACAAACCTTTCCTTAAAAATCAGGAAGTTTATGATTTTTTTTTTTTTTTTTTCTAAAAAAAATTACAC
>VUQS01068430.1:10357-23562 GCA_015108495.1 Heterochromis multidens
TAGATTATGATAATCAACAGTATTGAACGCTGCACTGAGGTCTAGGAGGACAAGCACAGAGATGAGTCCACTGTCAGAGGCCATAAGAAGATCATTTGTAACCTTCACTAATGCTGTTTCTGTGCTCTGATGCACTCTAAATTTTGGCTAAAAGTCTTCAAATAAACCAATTTTTTTTCTCCAAATGATCAGTTAACTGTTTATAAATCGGTCTATAATTAACTAAGGCAGCTGGATCAAGTGATGGCTTTTTAAGTAATGGTTTAATTACTGCCACCTTAAAAGCCTGTGGTACGTAGCCCATTAAAAAAGCTAGATTAATCATATTTAAAATTGAAGCATTAATCGATGGTGAAACTTTTTTGAGCAGTCTTGTAGGAACAGGGTCTAAAAGGCACATTGATGGTTTAGAGGAAGAAATTATTGAAGTTAACTCAAAAAGTTCAATAGGAGAGAAAAAGTAAATATTTTTCTCTAATGGTTAAACATTTTTTTTATGAAGAAATTCATAAAGTCATTGCTAGTTAAGGTTAAAGGAATACTTGGTTCAACAGAGTTCTGACTCTTTGTCAGCCTGGCTAGTGTGTTGACCTGGGTTCTTATTTTCTTCAATCAGTGATGAATAGTAAGATGTCCTAGCTTTACGGATGGCTTTTTTATAGAACAACAAACTTTTTCTCCGGGCCAAACGAAGCTTATCCGTTATCTGCTTTAAAAGGTGTGCATTTATGAGTTATACCAGGGAGTAAGGTATAACTCACTCACTCTGATTTGTTGCCTTCTTTTTCAGAGGAGCCACAGCATCCAGGGTTTTACGCAGTGAGGATATAACACTATTAACAAGTGTTACGTTCCCCTAAAAGGTCCAGGGGATGTGGGGAAGTAACAAAAAGTGTCCAGGTTGAAAAAAGGAGACATAGAGGCTAAATTAAAGGTTTTTATTTTTTAATTTTGTATTACTTATTGAACTGAAAGAGAGGCACAAGCAGCTATCACCTTTAAAAGAAAGAAAACATAAGAAAACCCAGAAGTTGGTCACCAAACTGAAAAGTAAGTCAAAAGGCTAAATCACCAAAACACACTCCTCTCCACAGAGCAGGAGTAAGCAGCCACATCACACACAGAGCTCAAAAGAAAAACTCCTCTCTCTGGCCTTAAGTACTCTGGCTTAATTGCTGAGTAAAGTCAGCTGCACCAAAAAGGGTGCCACCTACAGCGGGAGAGATGGCAGGCCACACCCATACAGGGTCAAAATTACAACAGGCCCTGCTAGGGCTGTAACACAAGATGATCGAACTCTGTGGGAGTAAAGTTTAGGTAGGTGCAGTGCACTGTGTTGGCACTTGGCATTGAAGAAGATAACAGTGAAAGAATCACTTACTTAAACTTAGTTACAGCACCTTAAGAAAGACATCTACTGTAAAGAAATTTATCATCCAGTGCTGTGTAATCCATTGTTGTAAAATTAAATGTTATCAAAAAATTGTCAGACAAAAGAGGATTTTCAGGAAATAGTGTTAAATGTTCGGTTTTTATGCCATATGTCAGGACAAGATCCAGAGTGTGATTAAAACAATGAATGGGATCGTTTAAATTTCTAGAGAAGCCAACTGAGTCTGATTAAAAAAAATTAAATTAAAATTAAATAAAGTATTGAGGCTGTCATTTTTAGCATCTACATGGATGTTAAAATCACTTACAATAATTATTTTATCTGAACTGAGCACTAAATCAGATAAAAAGTCTGAGAAATCAGATAGAAACTCAGAGTAAGGGCCAGGTGGATGATAGATAACAAATAAAACTGGTTTTTGATTTTTCCAATTAGGGTGGACAAGGCTAAGAGTCAGGCTTTCAAATGAAGTTGTGTTTGACTGATAAGCTAGAGTGAACGATTGCTGCAACTCCTCCTCTTTGGCCTGTGCTTCGAGGATTTTGACAGTATGACTGGGTCTCCAGTTCACTGAGCCTGGCCTTCAAAGCTACGAAATGACAATAAAAGACTTCAATAAAAAGAGCATTGCAGTAGCCAACTACAAGAAATAAAGGCATGAATAAGCTTCTTTAGATCTGGCTGGGACACGTAATCTTGAAGTTTAGCTATATTTCTGATATGCCGAAAAGCTTATTTAGTTACAGCCTTAATATTGTCAGTGAAGCTAAGCTCCTCAACCATGATTACGCCAAGATTTTTTACATAAGTTGAGGTCTTCAGTGCCCTAGATTCTAGGTGTGAACTAAGTTGCAATCGTGCATCTTTGTTTCCAAACAGGATAATCTCAGTCATGTCTCTGTTTACCTTTTTAAGGTAGTAGAGACTCTTTAAAAATGTCATAATCATTTCTCCATTTACACTCAGCTTTCCTGCAGTTGCTCTTTTGATTTGCTACCGTTGTAATATTTCTCCATGGTGCTTTCTGTTTACCAGAAATAGTTTTAACCTTGACAGGTGCAATTTTCTCAAGAGCCCTGAGAATTTAAGGGTTAATCTGACTGAGTTAGTTGTCCACGGATACTAGGCTCATAGCTATGGCTTCCATAATAAAGTACTAGTGCTTTCATTTAAGTTGAATGTATATGTTGCATAATTATGCAGTTGATTTTTTTCTGTACATAGCAAGGATAGAAAAGCACACTTTTATTTTTCTATTTGTCAGATTGGTATCACAGACCCAGAGGACCAGAAGAAGGTGCTGACTGCTGTGCAGCAGATGCACCTGGACAAAGTGGACCTGGAAACAATCAGCCAACTGGGACTTGCAGACAGTGGGTATGGTGACACATCTGAACATTCAGCAAGATTGTTAAGGGTTTTGTTAAAAAACAAAGAAACAACATCCTGGCACCCAGGATTGGCTCAGGGTAAACTTTGGGTAAACATAGGGTTAACAGAAGATTTGTGGCCTGCTGGGCCTGATTTTACCCTGAGCCGATCCTGGGTGCCAGGATGTTGTTTCTTTGTTGTTGTTGTTGTGTTTTTTGTTTTGTTTTTTGCTCTTTTAAGACAGGAACTACAATACTTGGTTAGCTAATGCATTTTATTAGCCTACTATTCCCAATATCATATTTAACACTGCTTGAAACCCTATAAAGACATTTAAAAAAGGTTGAAATGGGATAAAGAACCAGGCAAATGTTCTGACTTTATACCTTTTCAGCTGGAATCAATCCTCTAATTAAGGTTGGTTAAATGATTCTTTTTTTTGTATATAAAAGAGGTGTAATGTGATTTTGTGTCCTGCTGGCGGTATATATAGCCTATAAATTCAGTTTCTCTTCTTGCTGGAAGCCTGAAACAAACTCTCCAGTGTTTTTTTTTTCACTCCTCTCTCTTCCTGTGTGCAGAGCTGTTTTGCCTGTGCTATGATTAGTGTTACAGCAGGTGGATAGCACTACTGGGTTCTCAAAGCGTGACCTTGGTTACTTTTTAGGCAGTCAACAATAAGAAAAGTAATGTATTACTGTACATTTTTCTTCACCTACTTCATGTAAAACTATGATGTAGCACCTCAAATGGTCTTCAATTTAACTAAGCTTATAAAAAAGCCCTCCATAAATCTAGGACATCTTACTATTCATCACTGATCGAGGAAAACAGGAACAACCCTAGGTTTTTTTTTTAGCACTGTAGCCAGGCTAACAAAGAGTCAGCTCTGTTGAGCCAAGTATTCCTTTAATTTTTATGACTTCATGAATTTCTTCACAAATAAAATTTTAACCATTTGAGACCATTATTTTAACCATTATTCAAAACCGTCTTATGTCTTAAAGACATAAAGACCTGGATGACCTCTAATTTCCTGCTTCTAAATTCAGACAAAACTGAGATTATTATACTCGGCCCTAAAAATCTTAGAAACATGGTGTCTAACCAGATACTTTAGATGGCATTACCTTGGCCTCTAGTCAAATTGTTAGGAATCTTGATCTTTTGATCAGGATAAGGACTTCAGCGAGCACATTAAACAAATATGTAGGATTATACTTCTAGGCTGGACTATTGTAATTCATTATTATAACGTCACTCTAAAAGCTCCCTGAAAAGCCCTCAGTTGATCCAGAACACTGCAGTGAAAGTAGTAACTGGGACGGGAAGGAGAGACTGTATTTCTCCCATATTGGCTTCTTTTCATTGGCTCTGTGTTAAATTCCGAATTTAATTTAAAATCCTTCTCCTCATATACAAGGTCTTGAATAATCAGGCCCCATCTTAAAGACCTCATAGTACCATATCACCCCAATAGAGCACTTCGCTGTCAGACTGCTGTCTTACTTGTTTTTGAAATAGAACGGGAGGCAGAGCCTTCAGCTTTCAGGCCCTTCTACTATGGAACCAGCTCCCAGTTTGGATTCGGGAGACAGACACCCTCTCTACTTTTAAGATTAGGCTTAAAACTTTCCTTTTTGATAAAGCTTATAGTTAAGACTGGATCAGGTGACCCTGAACCATCCCTTCCTTGTGCTGCAATAGGCCTAGGCTGCTGGGGGGCTTCCCATGATGCACTGAGCATTTCTTTTTCACTCATCTTCAAAGAGAGACCTTTTTGTCCTGTCTCCCTCCCTTCACCCCCAACCAGTTGTGGCAGATTGCTGCCCCTCCTTTAGCCAGGTTATGCCAGAGGTTTTCTTCCTGTTAAAAGGAAGTTTTTCCTTCCCACTATCGCCAAGTGTTTTGCTTATAGTGGATTGAGTGATGATTGGGGTTTCTTTCTAATGTTGTAGGGTGTTTACCTTACAATATAAAGTGCCTTGAGGCGACTGTTGTTGTGAATTGGCACTCTATTTGAATTGAACTGAACTGAATTTGTTTGAGAATCTTTTTTTTTTTTCAGGAAGGAGGACTTAAACTTAGAATGACAGTTGAATCAGAGCTTTCTACACAGTCCATACATAAAAATAATTGTACAATGTAGTGTCAGAAAACTGAAATCCTGAAAGAATTTGAAAACCTCAGTCTGCCAAGAATGTCTGATAAGGTGTAAGTCAGAAAAAAAATCCACAGACACTTTGCACGAAGCCAGAAACAAAGTTGACAGTAGTAGCAAAAATTTAAACACTTGTCAGCCCCACACCTTAAACCCTCCCCCACAGTCAGCCCACCTCCATCTCCTTGTGATGCTCCATTTGTCCTCCTCCACTGGAAGTCGTCCATCAACCCTATAAGCATCTCACTGTCCTGGCTCTGTATCTCCCTCCCCCTATGTACATAGCCATGCCCGAGCTAGGACTTAATGGTTTAAGCGGAGCTGTAATGATTTGTAAGGTGAAGGCGATGGGTGGTTGCAATGAACACAGCGTCAGAGGCCAGACAGAGTCATCACAACAGACCCCATCACTTCATGAATCGTCTGCCGAACTGGACTCATTTGCTTCGCCCTGTCTCACCTGTAGGATGAGAGATGGCCCAGTCAAGAGTGGAGAAGGTTGATAACTGGGATGAAAATCTTTATCAGGGCTAGACCTCTGTAAAAGCTTCAGGATCTAAACACTGAAAAAAGTTGGCATACATAGTTGGCACTGGTGGTAATGCACTTGTAAAAGCAAGGAAAGGACTGTTAGGAAGCAAATACTGATGTAAACAATACACCATAGGTTTCAAAGTCTTACAGATGTTTTGTAGCCAAGTGAATGCATTTATCATGGTTGTAGGCCTCAAGAGTTTTTGTTCTTATGTACAGATTCTGTTTTCAGCAGAATTTGTACATGCTAGTCACTAAAGAGTTGTAAAAACTAAAAAGTTGTAAGAAATCAAAGGGGGGAAAAAAGGGTCCTAAAATGTCCTTTTTCCTGAAAGTGTGCTGCAGGTGCTAACCTGAAAAAGGGTGAAGTGCCCACTCAAGGTTTGGAAGGAGTTGCTGTTTTAAGTGGAGGACTTAAAGTATCTTGAGGTCTTGTTCATGAGTCAAGGGAAAATAAAGGGGGAGATGGACAAATGGATTGGTGCAGCGTCTGCCATTATACGGAAGCCGTATTGGTCTGTTGTGATGGAGAGAGAGCTCAGGTTGCCCGTTACTCTCACCTATGCCTACGAGTTGGGGGTAATGACCAAAAGATAAGATCTTGGATACAGGTGGTGGAAATGAGCATCCTCTGAAGGGTGTCTGGGCTGTGGGCGCCTAGGATGAGGAGCTCGGTCATACAGTTTTGTAAATTAGCTTTTGAATTTTTCATGATTTAGTATCCTTTCCTTAACTATGTTCATGGACGATTTACATTTTGTATCATTATGCATTGACCTGTAGGGATGTATGACCAAAAATATTCTCAACTCCAAAAATCAAATCATATTCCTAGATAAGGTTAATAATATGTGTAAAGTGTTGTAGCTTATTTCTAAAACAAATATATTTAAAAGCACCTCATGTTTAGGCATGATAGTGGGTCATTCTAGACCTGAGGGGCCACCAGTTAAAATCCTGGACAGAAAATTGTAAAAACCAGACTGTTCCAATAACTTGTTTTGTCAAGGCAAAGAAAAGCATCAGATACTTAGTTGTAGGGATTATTTTACTATCCTGTAGTTGTATACCCAGCTTGTTCTAAAAGATCAAATATAATACATTATTCATTTATTGAACTCTTATTATGAGCTTAAAAATAATCGATTATGATCATTAAAATGATGCAGGAGTCCTGGTAAACATTACTTTATACCTAGGGTAAAGTAGGAGTCCTGCATGGATTGACCTAGTAAAGTAACATAGAACACAATAATTGCAGGTCTGAATCTGTCTGAATAATTTTTTTAATGAGTGTGAATGCAATTTGGTCCATTAAAAAAAAAAAAGTTATTAAGTTTTTTAAGTTATTAAAAAAATGGCTGTAATTATTCAGTGATAAGGCAATGTTTTTGTTCAACTGCTTGAACTAAAGGTAAGAGTTTGCACTTGAATTTATATATTATATTTTAATATATAAAATTCTGAAAATTGTTACACTGGCCAAACATGGACCTAACTGAGCGTATCACTCCACTCTCAGCAGCTACCACTGAGCAAGGCATTTGCTGGGTGCTATTTGAAAAAGACAGGAATGCTTAATTGCCCCCTGCTCCTCCCAAAAATCCCCAGATAAATAATTTTCAGTGGCTCTCATGCATCCTCTGTCAGCACTCAAACATAATGTCTGTTATGCCTTCAACGATCTGCCCACCCAGGCCCATCATCACTCTCTTCTCCCTAGATAAACTAACAGGAGGAAGAAGGGAGGAGAGGGTGCAGCACAGGCTGACTGACAGTGTTTACTCGCCCCTGTGACAGAGTGTGAGGAGGGCTGGAGTGGCTGGCTGCCCAGTCCCCTCGCTGAGGGAAATGTACCATTAAGATAAGAGCTATCAATATCCCACAGGACCAGAGGATGGGAAGAGAGGGACGGAGTTTGATGAATATAAATAACTAGTCATTTAAGGTGCACGTTTTCAGAGAGGGATGACAGCATGGGTTAGTGCGAGGAGGAGGTGCGGACAAGGCTGGGCCACCTGGTCGATTTTCTATAGTGTGGTGAGGTTTTCTCCAGGAAAATGCATGAAGTGTGTTAACGCAAAGTTTTATCCAAACTATCAATTAATCTGCACTGTCATAGCTGAGCATCTTCACCAAATTCTGCCTTGTTTTTTTACATTTTTTTTTATTTGGACATTCCTTTTGGTTTTAGTTTTTAGACAGGTAAACCTCTTGACCTCATTTTAAAAGCTCAGAGAGCATTATTCAAGTAAGTAGGACTGGTCAGATAAGCTGTGTATTTTGTAGACTGGAATTGGGCAAATGGAGTTTTAATCACAATGTGGATTTTTTTTGTTTACCAAGTAATCAACCACTTGTTTAATATAAGATCTTATAAAACTGTAAAAAAAAAAGTTGAAGAAAGATGCAGTTTGTTTACAGTCAAAGCTGAAACCCAATTTTTTTTAAATGTCTTGATAAGTTGTTGAATATTTTCTGACTAATAATAATTGCCATACAATTAAAATACAGCATAACATGAAATGTATGTATGAAAATAAAAAAAACAACTTTTTGTGATGATTTTATCAGGAATTTTCCATAAATTGCTCATGTTTTGCAGGAGTGAGGAACTGCAAAACTTCCTCATAAGTATCAGTCAGCAGTGCTGCTACCTGACAGAGACCATTCAGGACGTCCTCAATCGTTTTCCACGCCAACCCTCTCAGGTGCAGTCCATGTCCTCTTTACCTGTTCAGTTCTTTAGATTTTGTTAACCAGGTGATTAACAAACAATTTCGATTGGCCAAACTAATTAAACTGTCTAACACATCTCATGGAAAATATATTTTCCAGCAAAAAATGTATTTTGTAGGTGTAATAGAGATACCTAGTTTCAAATTTAAATCCATATTTTTTGCACATGACTTCCTTTTATCTCATCTTTTGTCCCACTACATTTGTGAAATAAAAATAATCTCTGTCTGTCTCTGAGAAGCTGGTTTTCTCCCTGGACCCAAAGAAGGAGGGCCAAGCCATCTGCAACCAGCTAGTGATCCAGACTAAAGACCTGCAAAAGGAAGTCACCTGTCTCCGCAATCTGCTTTGCCAGGTCAACACACACACACACGCATACATATTTTGACCTTCTTTACCTTATAAGTCACAAAATGATTGTAAAAATCACAAACTGGATCACACTATATTTGTTTTTGAGGAAACCGGAAATACAAAATTGATTAACCCTCTGGGGTCGACGGATGCGCCGGCGTGTCCAAATCACGCCCGATTTAAGATGACATAGCAGCAAGATGCGGCCTCACTGAGTCTCCGTTTCAACTTGTGTTGAAAGTGGAGACTTCAAACTAAATACTAGTTTTTAAATTGTGCTGATAGACCAAGTAAAACTAGAGTTATGATAAATAATTTACGCCGTGCTTTTTCCTGAATCTGAATTTTAGAAAGTCATCACGTTTAGTCCAGGAAGAAACAGTAAAAGCTGGATTTTCTAAGGAATGCACTCACAAGCAGAAAGTGCTTGCGAGCAAAAAAAACCCAAAAACATGACACCTCCTTTTCTTATTGGTGGAAAAATGAATCAATATCAATACCATCAACCAATCAAAAAATTGTATGGCAACACGCGGCATTTGGTTGCTTAGGAGGAAGGGAAAGTTGTGGGAGTGACGGCAGCGAAAGAGAAATAGCGAGTTTTGCGATTTGAGAGATTTGTGATGTTTAGTGTGTTTGGACTGTATAGTTAGTGTGTAGTGTTGTGTGTTTAGTGTGTAGTCTAACTGACTGTCACAGATGCTGCCAAAAAGCCACCAAAGGCAGATTGAAATGTGAAAGCTGTCTCCAGGTGGATGACAGGAGGAGTGATACACCTGAAGGTGTCAGGCCTGTGATGTGCACCTGTGCCTTGTATTGGACAGGAACTATTTTTTGGAGGGACACAAATAATTTTTGTGGCATCTTATTGTGACACCTGAGTGTTTTGTAAATGCCTGAGGCATTGCCTGCATTTTAATGTAAATAGTTGTATATAACTTTGCTGTTTACTAAATTTGTACATAATATTTTGAAATTTACAATTTATATTTGCATTTCAAGTTATGAAAATGATTCGTTAAACATGTTTGTGGTTTTCACAGTAAAAAAAAAAATCAAACTTTTTCCTACTCTGATTTTTTGTTTTTTGTGTGATTTTAGGTCCAGTGTGTTAATACTGTATGTCAAAATAAACAAATAACTGCAAAGTCACACGTGAGGTTGTGCTGAAAAGAATGATACCAAACAAGGCAAGGTAAACAGTTTTTAAAGGTGAAATATAAAGGATAAATCAAAAAGTAGTCAAAAATGGCCAGTTATACCCTGGACCCCAGAGGGTTAATAAACTGTATATAAGTATAACTAATAGCAAGAAAAACTAAGCTGTTTAAAATGACAAAACTGTGAATATTAATTAAGAAAAGCTTACAAACTATGAATACAACATAACTTGTTTTGCATCTGTCAGACTTGACACTGATTCTGATGTATATGTGATAAGATGATAGTGGCCAGGTTTGAGCACATTCAAGTCAATTTAAATTATTTTCATACACTGCTGACTGCTACTCTTCTTACTACTGAGGATTAAAAGTAACATGGAAAACCATAGTTAGATGTTGGGTTATATGAATTCTGGCGAGTTCCAACAGGTATGTACAGGAGTGTTAACATGTGTGCACCTGACTCTGTGTGTGTCTGTGTGTGTGTTTTGTATTGTAAGAGGAGAGAGTAGTTCCTGACAGGGCAGAATCCTCACAGCCCATAAGTCAGCACTGCTGTGACATCGACCTGTCAGCATGCAGACGATGAGGTGGAGGGAAGGCGAGGGTGGGGGCAGAGGGAAGCAAGGAGAGAACTCAGGTTGGCGGGGTGAGGGAGTTTAAAAAGGGAGAAAAGAGCTGACGGGTAGAAGTGTGGGTATGTTGTGAGGAAAGGAGGTGGGATAGTAATAGATAGAGGGTCATGTGTTTTCATAGCAGTGGTGAGGGTGTCTTTAGTTGTGTCAGACTGGAATCTGATGGTCAACGCAGCCCATTTGGACCCACAGGCTCTTAGCCCTGGGAGGAGGGGGTCTCTCAAGTGCACTCACAAAATCTAACCTTATCAATGGAAGCTTGTTCTTTTAAACACATACACAGTCACTGTTTCTGATGAATCCATCTCTACAAAAATGGAGACATGCACATTGTTACTTTGACAATAAACTTCAACTTTTTGAAGATCTAAACCAGGACTGTCAGACATGCTGCCCACAGGCCAGAACTGGCCCATGAAAAGGCGCCAGTCTACCCCACCGAAGGGCTTTAGAAAGTCTGAAAATTGCAGAAAAGGAGCAGGGCTTGATTTTTGGACCTTTCACTTTATCTTGTACCAAGAATCATTTTGTTTCAAGTCATTCAGTATGAATCATGAGAGTGTTTGTCCAGACTGTTAATTTCATCTAAGCCAGACCTCTGAATCATCACCATTTTTCAGCCTTCTCATATTACAAAGACATTATCCATGGCCTACCATACCTCACTGAAGTATGGTGGACAGACTGACTGTTGTAGAACTATAACAAACTGCATTGTTGATATTGTATTTATAATGGTTTTACTGGCCTGGCCACTTTAGATCAAATTGGGTTGTATGAGGCCTGTGAAGTTAAACAACTTTTACACACTGATCTAAATTTTTAACCAATAAATAAATGGGTGCTCATCTCTGCCATCTTGTGTTCCTGCTGGTTGAAGTTGTAGGACATGCATGTCAAACTCAAGGCCGCCAAATCCAGCCATTTGCAAATTGCCCGCCTATCAATTTAGGTTCTTAATAAATTTTGGACTCCTTAATTTGTAGTTGTGGTCTTCAAAGCGACATGACTTCTGTGCACACGCCAAACTAGACAGGCACAACTACACTTCACTGGTAAGTCCTTAGGTAGCAAAAAGGTAGCTGAAGGTAGACGGAGGCGTTAGGTTCAGTACATCTTTGCAGTGAGAAAGGAAAGGCCTGTGTATCCTTGCTGTGGGACGATCTCAGATATTTAGCATTTTCATTTTGAAACGTATCAGCAGAGATATAGAAACGTACCTGGAATCTTTAGAGAATTGATGAACTGAAAAGAAGTATGAAGCTGCATTAAAAAATGTTTCTGTGTGTCAATTCTCAAAGTTTCATCATAGCAGAGGTGATGGATGAGTCAGAGAAGTCATTCAGAGGAGAGTTTTCTGAAACGCTACAAAGGTAATTTGCAATTTGTAGGTTTTTATGTGAATCAAATGTTATACCAGAAAACTAGACTGTATGCCACATGTAAACTACATGGTCAGAGATCTTTTAACTTTTTTATTTTGAAAATTTTCCACACAGCAACTGAGTTGCCATTTTGAAGCCTGTGAAAGAGGCTGTGTGAGACCAAAATAAATCAGATGTATGTTGTTACGCCCCATTCAGTAATTGTCATATTCAGGCTTGTGAAGCAGGTTGTTAGGTCTGTGTTAGACTGTTAAACTGTAATCAGAATCAGAATTATTTCCTGTGATTAAGTAGTATGATGGCTAGGCAACTTGTTGAATTTTTGTTGATTTGTTGAGGCCTATATGTGCTCCAGATTGTTAGTAAAATGGCTATGTAAGAAATGCAACAGTATATACCAGTTGTGTCTTGTATAACCAGGCTAATTTTATTTTTTGGATTAAAGGTTAGGGTTATTAAAGTTATTTAATAGAAAAAAAGAATATTGTACTCATAACTATAGATTGATGAGTGTGTAATTACATATTATAACAAACTGATGCATTGTCATAAACTTAGAATTAATCCATAAAAAATACAAATCAGCAGGTGCCAGTTTGTGGAAGCCCTGCCATCTTGAATACAGTGGTTGAGATGGAAATCGCCATTCAGCCTAATCACCTGTTATGTATGTGGCACATACGTAGTACGCCAAAGGCGGAGGAGAAGAGAACTTGTAGGCATTCGCGTACTGTGGAGGCAAATTTTAATTTGTGTCTGCACCTTCAGACTCAAGATATGAAGGATCATACCTATGTTTTATCACCTGAGAAGGGGTCCCCTTCACCAAAGAAGCAAAAACACGAAGGAAAGAGACAGGCATCTGGATAAAACATCATCCTCTTCCTCCTCACCTCAAGCCTCATCTCCTGAACTAAAGTCAGGGCTCTAACACACAAAACATGCATAAACATGCATATTTATTCCTGATATAGTCACAGTTACTTATTGTCAGCAGATTAGACATGCGACCCTCACGTCTCCGGACAGCTGAAAACGTTTGTTGTAAACCCTTCTTCCCAGATGTGGCCCTTAGTTACACTGAGACAGTGGTGCGATAGGAATGACAGTATTTACACATGACATTGTGATCTGTAGTGAGCGTAGGGTGCAGGTGGAAGAGAGCCTGGAGAGGTGGAGGTATGCTCTGGAGAGAAGAGAAATAAGTCAGTAGAAGCAAGACAGAATACATGGGTGTGAATCAGAGGGAGGCAGAATGAAAGGTGAAGCCGCAAGGACAAGAGGTAGTGAGGGTACATGAGTTTAAATACCATCCGAAGCAACGGACAGTGTACAAGAGAGGTGAAGAACAGAGTGCAGGCAGGGTGGAGCAGGTGAAGACGAGTGTCAAGGGTGATATGTGACAGAAGGATAGCAGCAAAAGTAAAAGGGAAGGTTTACAAGATGGTAGTGAGACCTGCTATGATGTAT
>VUQS01068432.1:0-12702 GCA_015108495.1 Heterochromis multidens
AGCGGGATTTGTCTCGGTGTCACCGCAAAATTCAACCCTTTTGCAAGGATGTTTTTCTCTGGTTGAGTGAGTTGTCTGTCAGACAGATTTTTCACCCACTTGTCCACCTCCTCCGTGTACGCCTGGCATCCTTCTCTCTGCTGGCCGTTAGGAACACTCTCAGTAGTATGCTGATGTTTCTGACGCACAACCAGTAACTCAAACTTCCTTTGCTGCCTGGTCTTAGACTTTTCATGCTGTGCTAGACGAGCTCTCTCAGTGAAATCAATCACCTTTTGAAGAGTTTTCTCATCTAGAAGCATTGTAAGTCTTTGTTGGATCTGTTCTTCTTTTGCTTTGAGCACGTCGATGGTAAAATTTGTTTGTCTCACCCGTTCGTTTAGCAGCTGGCTCTGTGCCTTCTGGAGGATTTTTGTAGCTCAGAAGCCCTTAACAGAGGATCTCATCTGCAGACTTTTAGGAGTAATCCTGCTTTGTCTGCATCTGAGGCTGAATCTCAGATGGTTTCTGTAGTTTGCCATCTTACGTGCTGTTTGCTCTTACTCACGTACTAGCTTTAGGCAGTCCTTGCCAAAGTGAGTTAAAATCAATGTTTTTCAATCCTGGATTATTGAGCATGCATCAAGAGATATCATTAATACATGTTTTTCTAATCCACATTATAGGCAATATATAAACACGATTACAGGCTACCAGAGCTCTGCTTTCCAACTGAACAAGAGACTCACATGCACATAGTTACAGACTATCATTTACATGAAATACATTATTTAATATACATATCTATGTAAAGGTATTATTTCAAAAGAAGAGCCTAAAAAATGCTTAGTTTTGCAATGTTGGCATCTCTCTGTTCCAAGGAAACTGTCTACTAGATTTAATCACAATCTTGGAACAAGTTTTTTCCTGATAACAAATTACTGGAAACAAGGGCAGTTCTACCCCCAAGTACTTCACATTAGAAACTCTGAGAGCACAAGAAGCTCTTCTATGTACTTCAGTGTTTGCTGCACATTTTCAGATCACTGATCTTACTCCAAACAGCCTGCAGGAACAATAAAAGGCACTTTAATGGATGCACTCATCATTTCCATGATGCTGGTTAGTATTTACCACAGAATTTAACTGTAATTGTGGCAGAGAGTGAGGGGCACATGCCTGGTTCTGTGCATGAGTTTGGGTGAAAGGTTTTTTTTTATAAAAAAAAACATAAAAAAACAGGATTACCATCACATCAGCCCAAGACTGTGCAGCTGGAGAAGAAACTCACTGGAGAAGAAGCTGAATTATATCAATAACTGCCACAGCAACTTGGACACCAACACAGGCAGTAAGGACATATGAGACAGGAAGTACTGGGGCTCTCTGGTTAGCAGCAACAAAACTTTTTAAACAAGAGCAATTCCCACTAGTAATTCAATTATACTGTTCTCTCGAATGGATGAAAAAATACTAATAAAAATGCAAAAATAAGGTGCCAAATATACTTGAGGGTGTTGATATACCTGGGTGTATAAAAATATTGTTCATGTTGGCAGTAAATAAACGAGGCATGCATTGACACATTCAGTGTTAACATTCAGTGTCTGACACTTGCCTGATAAGTTCATTATTGTGGCTCCTGAAGGATTAGGGTGGAAAATCTGCTTTTGAACAATGAATCTGGATTTAACTCAGATTAAATGTTCTCTCCAAAGGAACTGTTTGTGGGATTGTTTTGTCCAGTCCAGGTACAATATAAGTTTAGGGAAACTCTTTGCAGATACAGGAGAAAGACAAGATGAAGTGATGCTTTACATGTAAATGAATTTGTTGTCAGTTACTCCATTGCGAAGGCGGAGCTGTGGTAGCAGAGATTATTGCTCCATCTACGGCTGCATTCGTGGTTGAATCTGGGTTGATATGGATATGTCTGATATGATTTGAAGCCACATGGGATTTCAAATGGCAAAGCTTTTATCATCAGATGTGCTATTACACAACAGCAGTTCATGAATACAGTAGCTGCAACACAATTCTAAGTGTCAGCTCAGTGTTGTACTCATTAAAAACACAACCACAATCAGAACAACCACAGCACAGTCATGCCTGAAGACACAGCCACATCCCCGGCAGCAGTCTGTGGGAGAGCTGGGTGATCCGTGACTACAGCCCGACACCAGCAGCACAACACTTCATAATGCTGTATCACAAAACACCTAACCCTGTGCTTATATGGTGATTAAGAGTGAATACAAACATTTGTGGGTGAAGGAATGCTAAAGACTTTGAGAAAAAACTTTTCCACTTCCTCCTGAGAGAATTTGTAGAATTTCCTCATGGTGAGCAAAACATTATTAGTATTTTTTTTTTCTAAATGTATTTGCTGTTTCACATTAATTGTAGAGAGACTATCTCTAGGTGGCAGGTATGACTGTACAAATGGAGATATCGGTGCACACTCAGACTGTGTCTCCACCAGACTTTCATGACACTTGGAGTGAAAACTAAAAATTTTAATTTTACCAAATTTCACACCACTGCACTCATGACCTGTGACTAGATTAATCACCAAAAGGTGGTCTAACTGTTTGTCTGTTTGAGAAAGATGGGTACCGTTACTGGATGCATCGTAAACACAAGGAAGCTGAGTGGTGAGAGACTTATTAGGATGGATAGGAGGATTAACACCTGATTCATTAAAGTCACATTACAATTCAGATATTTCACTAAACGTACATAGTTTATCTTTTGTTTTTCCCCCATTGATGTTTGAAAGACAGGTAAATATAAAATTGTTACTAAAGTCAGTATATTAACAGGATTGATGCACTCACCGAAATATCAGTGGTGGAGGAAGAAAAGTATCACCAAGGTGATACCCGACTATCAGACATTATTTGGTTGTTAATACTAAGAGTGCAATTGTGGATTTGCGGTGGTGACCACCACTGACCTATCCATGAATAAGATGACTTTTACTGATGGCAGCGGCCGATATTTATCTGTTTGCAACATCAATTTTATGTTGAGCTGAAAGATGGTTATGTTTTTTACAAAGATATCGTTGTTTCCCTGCCACAGAAGGTGGAATATAAAAAGCATCAAAAGCACAGACACCACAGAACAATATTTCACAATCAACACAGCCCCAGTTAATGCAGATGCATAAATGTCTAAGAGGCTTTTTACTGCTCGGGCTGCTAAGCTGTGGCATATACATAAGGTAATCCAGTGTTTCCCCAACCAGGATGAGGCACCACTGAAGGGTCACAGGGGTTCTGAGACTATTAATGGAGTTAAAAAAAAAAAAAAAAGTTTTATTTATTTTTCAGGTTGTAAATTTTTTCCTCTTTTTTTCCTCAAAAAAATATTTAAAGAAAACAATCTGAGAAGTCCAAAGGAAATTTCATGCAAGTGCAAGTGTAATATTCACTGTTGTGTCATACAAAGGGTTTTCAGCCGTTTTGCGTGTGTGCGTCTGTGTGTGTGTGTGAATTGTGAATGTGTTACATTTATGAACTCACACGTTGCTTTTCTGGATGAAATATTCATCTGAAATGTAACTCATTATTAAAACTGTGAGAAAAAATGTAGTAGAGTAAAAATTACAATAATTGACACCAAACTGTAGATGTATAAACAGCCTTCAACTGAAAACGGTACTTGAGTAAATTATAAGTTGCTCTTTTAAAGGTTCTTGTGGTTTACGTCTCTACAAATGATTGGCTACGTATCTCACTCATTTCCACACCACCACCTATCAAACACTAATAAAAAGCGTGCACACTTGCATGCGCGTGCACAGAGACACACACAGACTTGATTTCCATGATGCATAACACAAGCAGCGACTTCCTCTCTGACAGCACCTCTCAGCTGGCGTGCCCATTGCAAAAAGCCAATCAATGCACTGGCTGCTATAAATAATTCAGGCTTTCCACCGGCCGTCACCACCGAGGTGCTGCTGCTGCTGGTGGTGGTGGTGACGGCACTGCGGAGAACCGGAGCCGGCCAGGCCCTCCTCCTTCAGCTGCACGGGGTCTGCCTTCGTCTTATCAATGACTTTCGGTGGGGGAAAAAAAAAAACACTCCGCTGCAGCCTCGTCCTCTTTTTCCACCTCTCTGTCACAAAACGCACACCTATACATGCGAGTTATGGCGGTGAAAGAGTCGAGAAGATCCGCCTTTACCTGGAAGAAAAGAGAGACCACGGAGCAAGAGGAGAGAGGAGGAGGGAAGGGAGGGGGAGTATTATCCGCAGCATGCCTTTGTGTTTAGCACCCCGGTGCCAAAATTGGCTGTTCTAGCCTACAGCTGCACAGATTTCTGCAAAGAAAGCGCGCCTTCCCTGCAAGCCTGTTTCCCCATGTTGCACGAAAGCATCAGACCAGGTGAAGCTGATACCTGCAGCAAGCAGCCCGCCTGTCGCCTGGGTGGACAAATACACATTGAGACCAAAACACCAGCACTTCACGCCTAAAAACCTATGCGCACCACCTCAATGAGTATGTCAGCACCCCCCCCTCAAATCATCCGAGCTGCACCAGAAATGCAAAATCACGTCCTCAAAGAAACAAGCAAACAACACCGGATAACAACCGAGGGTCCCCGCGGCGCCTCGGCAGCACAGGCTCTGTGATCGTTTGGCACACGCTGCGTTTGGTTTTACTAACCTGATGCTTCTGGAGCGAGCGAGGCGGCCAAAGGGATCCCGACCAGTCTGCAGGCAAGCCTTCGTTTGATGCCTGTCCTATATCCAGTCTCTCTCTCTCTCTCTCTCTCTCTCACACACACACACACACACACACACACAAACACACACACGCTGTCTCTTTCTCTCCACCACCCCCTCTTGCGCACTATTACCTCACAGCCTCCACTCTGTTCCTCCAAGACAAGAGAGAGAGCATATGGCGACAGATCCCCAACAGGAAAGTAGTTCAGTCGAAAAGCAGAGAAATGCTTCTTTGTGCATGGTTTCTTTCTAAATGGCTGCAAAGTCCTCACACTACCACCACCAAGTGAAACAGGTGATGCTGTTAAGATAAATGAACATTTCCACCTACAGACCTTCCAAACTTGGACACTTCCTTCACCATAAAAGAGAACACTTTAGCTGACAAAGCTGTACACTGAGAGGCCATAATACAAAACAGCAATATTTAAAAGTACTTCATTTTAAATTGGGATTTTAGCCTCAAAAGTTTTAATAGGGTGTCCCTAAATTAATTTATTTTGACTTGTAGACATTTCACTAATGTTACCCCATCAGAATCTAATTTACAGCAGGCCATCTACTTTTTCCCCGATGTGATCAGAGGCCACTTTTGATGCATGAATTTTACCTCATTGGTTTCACAGAGACATCTGACTGCCATTCAAACTAACAGCATTCATATAAACACACGTCTGGACCACATGGACACATGACAGGAAGCCAACTGCAGCAGCTGTTTGTAACTTCAAAGTTAGCCTGGCTGTAACGTAAATGTAATACTGTATAAGTGAAACAAAGCACCAAACAGAGGGGCTTGTATGTGTCACTTTTAACTTTACACTGAACAATGCAGGCTTGAAGGGAAAGTTTTGAAGTTTTAAAATAGCCTGTAGTCATCAAACAGCTGGTCCTGAGTCATCAAACCCTCATGGGAGCTGAAATAGTGACGTTTAGATATAACAAGATGTTCAGATTTTATTGTCATGCAGCTGTAGATAGCTTATAATTTAATAAATGCCCAGAACATGGCTCAGAGTTTCAGATGGAACAGATGCAATGGCCACATACTGTGTTTTATTTCTTTATGAATCAAAACAATGGTGCTGCTGATGCATTCAGGGCCAGCAGCTCTTAGAGCAGCCTGCGTAGCTGGAGGCTGTTGATCCGAAGCCTGGTGAAGCCTAACACTAATGCACTCATTGTTAACATGTCATTACCAACCTCCTTTATTGCTGAGCAAACACACACACATGTACACAGATCGTGTGCAAACAGATAGGGCAGGTGCTGCCTCCTGCATGTCACGCTAACATCATGGCTGAATTGGCTGAATGAAAACAAACTCACAATCTTCACAATAAAAGCAAAAAATGCTTTAATATGTATTTTTTTATAAGAACACTAAAATTAGAGCTACAGTACAAATACACAGTCATTGTTTTAGGTTTATGTAAAAATATGTGTTTTGAGTTAAAATCCCATCTTTACATCCCAGCATCATGACCTCAAATGTTGCTGTTGTGGTGTCTATATTCTACACTTCAAGCAGTTCTTACCAAGTTAAGTGACAACATTAGGTATACTGTCAGGGGTTAGTGAGCATACAAAATGCAAATATTAAATACTGCAGCAGTTAATGGTTAAAAGAAAAGCTTAATTTTTCTTCCCTCAGAAATGTCTTGATCCATGTTCAATAATCCAGGTAAGGAAATCAACTTTCTGGGATTCCCTCAGAAACATTTTTACTTTATTAATCTTCTAAATTTAACGTGAACTGCAGCTTCCCCAAACCATTGTTTTAAAATTTTAGTTTTCACATAATTTCCTGCTGTTTAACATACATTTTCTCATGTACCAGTATGCAAAATGTGTACACTTTAGACTAACAGCATCAAGTATGGATTTGGCATTATGCTTTTGTTTGTCATCTCTACAATTACATGAAGGATACTGGAAGAGAGGATTGTACTTAGTTAAATAGAGATGTTGTGTTGGAGCTAAATAATGAAATGTCTATATTTTGACTTAAAAGATCATTCTGGCAAACATCCTTAAATATTTCAAAAGAACGAAGGCTCTTACCCAGAGGCAGTATTAATTTCCCTGGCTCGGCAGGATACAAATCTTAGTTATGGCATTCATGTCACCTCTCCAAAAAAAAAAAAAAGAAAAATCCATCCTGTGGGGTCAGGGAGAGGTTACTCAGTGGTGCCAGGAGCTTTAACCCTGTATGCACTATGTGTGCATTTATTTAGACTTTGTTTTACACATCTTGAAAATGCAGTTTTAACAACAGCAGATCCCATCTTTGGATTTCCTAATTGGCTAATGTGTCAGAGATGCATTTTTGACACACTAATCTTCTCATTTAAAAACATTTAAAGGCTGCTTATCGGGGTTAATGCCAGCGGATGTGGTCTTTGCATGGCCACAATTTCTGCTTCTTAATGCCCACTTTTACAAGGTTGGATTTCACTGATTTTTTGTGTTAATGAACAAGTAAGGGGCTTAGAAATGAACAAACAAAACCAATTTTGAAAACAGAGTATACAATCCTCAGCTGTTAAGATTTTGCTGAGAGTACACAAGTCATTGCTGCTAGTATTATGATGTGGAGCTTGAATCACAGAGGCTGCCATTAGTGACATCTCCCCATATTTACTGCCACTACATCCTGCTGGCGCCACTGAGGCTGCTTGCACAGCATTACACACCCACTTCCACTTTGGAGAAATCAATAATGAAAAATTGTAGGCAGATGATTATTGGTTAGATTAAAAGACTCAATCATGTGTGAGATCAGTGTACAAATGTGATAATGAAACTTCAGATTGGCTTACTGTGAGCTTCATCAATAATTTACAGTTATTTCCTTCTTTCTCACGACTTTGCAAAAAAGTTAATATTTAATTCCACTCCAACTAGTTTCAGTGGGTAGGGCCACAAACTTGGCCCTACCCACTGAAGCTAGACTAAAAAAAGACTAAAAATATTGGATAGATTTCCATGAAATTTCATACACATATCCACGGCTCCAGAGCATGAGTTTTCCTCTACCTTAAAGGATCAAACATCACTTTGATGATTAACTGGGTTTCCATCAAGTGTCTGCAGCACTACAGGGCTTTAAGATTTTTCCAGGTGGTCTAAAGCCCAATGAAGAGAAGGCAAATTTATTATGTCAAGCAAGAGCTGATTTTCTCCCTCATTTCCAACTTTAAAACACATTGACAAGCTTAGTGAAACATCTTTTATTGCAGTCGATGTCTCCGATGTCTGCTGGATATCTTCATCTGCACACACACAAAACCTGTGCTTCATTGTGGGTTCATCATTCATTTACTTCCTTTCTCTACATGCACGTTGGTGGGTCGAAGCACTATAATCTGTTATTCTTGGACTCAGTGTTGTATTATATTTTGACTTAATTTTGTTTTCTGTTGCTGTTAGTTTAGTTTTCACTGGCTTTTTGATTGGGTCAGATCAGATCAGGATTTGGGCTGACGTAGACACTTGTACAGCATTTTGCACATTACAATTTTCCAGAGCCCCAAGTGTCTCCCACCCCAACAATACTCAAAAAGAACATAAAGAACATCAGCCTTTTTTCTTTAAAAAAAAAACAAAAAAACACACAAAACTGTGAAACAATATGGCCACTACATATTTTGTTTCTGGGGTGGGATTGCACAACCACATTTCTGCGCAGTGTAAACAGCACATCCCTAATATCATCAAAATGGGATAAATCTCTTGAATTTGACATTCATGTCAATGTGAAAACTCAGTGAGATAAACTGTTATTCATTAGGTTTTTAATTAATCTAATGAATAATTAGATTATTCTAATAATCTGTCACACCAACCCTCTGCATGTCTTCCTTCACTACATCCATGAATCTTCTCTGAGGTCTTCTTCTTTTCCTCCTGCTTGGCAGCTTAATATTCAACATCCTTTGTTCAATATATCCACTATCCCTCCTCTGCACATGTCCAAACCATTTCAGCCTTGCCTTGCTAATTTTGTCCAAACTGCTCAATCTGAGCGGTCTCTCTGATTTACTCCTGTCTAATCCTGTCCATTCTGGTCACTCCCAATGAAGATCTTAACATCTTCAGCACAGCCTCCTGTCTTTTGTCAGTGCCACTGTCTCCAAATTATTCATCATAGCAGGTCTCACTACCATCTTGTAAACCTTCCCTTTCACTCTTGCTGCTATCCTTCTCTCTCAAATCACCCTTGACATCCACTCCATCCTGCCTGCACTCTCTTCTTCACCTCTCTTGTGCACTGTCCATTGCTTTGGATGGTTGACCAACCTTAAACTCACCAACCTTCACTACCTCTGCTCCCTGCATCTTCCGTTATACCTGTCTCCTTCTCATTCACACACATGTATTCTGTCTTGCTTCTACTGACTTTCATTCCTCTTCTCTCCAGAGCATACCTCCACCTCTCCAGACTCTCTTCCATCTACTACCTACTCTCACTACAGATCGCAATGTCGTCTGCAAACATTATACTCCATGGAGACTCCTGCCTGACCTCATCTGTCAGCCTGTCCATCACCACTGCAAACAAGAAGGGGCTCAGAGCAGATTCCTGATGTAATCCCACCCCCACCTTGTACCCATATGTCACTCCTACCACACACCTCACCACTGTCTCTCTGTCCTCATACATGTCCTGCACCACCCTCACATACTTCTCTGCCACTCCTGACGTCCTCATGAAGTACCACAGTTCTTTTCTTTGCACCCTATCATATGGTTTCTCTTGATCCTCAAAGACACAGTGCAGCTCCTTCTGACCTTCTCTAAACTTCTCCTTCAACACTCTCAAAGCAAACAATGCATCTGTAGAGCTCTTTCTGAGCACAAAGCCATACTGCTGCTCACTGGTTATCACCTCTCTTCTTAACCCAGCTTCAACAGCTCTTTCCTATATCTTCATGTATGGCTCATCAACTTTATCCCTCTGTAGTTACTACAGCTCTGCACATCACCCTTGAAAACTCACCACTTCTCATTTTCTTTAATGAAGTTTAGGTTGTAAAATAGGACTAAGTCTAACTGAGTGTAATTGAAAAATGAGTTTTCATGCTGCTGAGAACTCAGCACATTTTCAGAAAATGGAATCAGTAATAAAAATGCAGTGCTAAATTAACTCCATATTAAATGATTCAGTATGCATGTACAACACTGTCAGGGGCAGGAAGGCGATCACACCACAGCTGCTGCAGAGGAGGCAGAGCCTGGCGATGATATGTTCTGGATGTTACAGTTTAGTTTTCCGAATAGATTAGACATGAGCACAACTTCTCAAAACAGAGCAGCTTGTATGAGACATTTTTCTTTATCTAATCTTACTTTCTGTTCTCAATAAATTATCGCGGGATAGACTGGATATCAAAGATTGACATGGCTTGTAACACCTCACCTTTTGGTTGCCATTTTTTGCTACCAGAAAGGACCATATTTGGACAAACATAGACTGGATGCAATAAACACAGATACCTGCTAACAGTAACATCCAAATAAAATCCTAGAGTTTCACTCACCAAAACTAGAGCTCAGACTTCTTGGACAAGCTCCAACAGCACAAACACGGTCCAGAGGTCCAGTTCAGAGACTCTAATTAGCTGAGGTGAAGCCTAGAAGACAGTTAGCAGCTACAGTCACTTGTGTCGCCATCCACCTGTCAGTTAAAGAGGCCACGCCCTTAATCATGCAAACTTTAAGCATTAATACAATTTAAGCAGGTGAGTTATAAAACATTCAGCACCTGTACAGTTGTTATCAAGCGGGAAATTAGATATAGAGACCAAAACAGTTTTTGTATCAGGCTGTAAACATGTTTTTGTCTGGTATAAAGTTGGACATTTTAACATGGGAGTCTATGGGGTCTGACTCACTGCTGGAGCCTCTGCTGGACATTAGAGGAACTGCAGGTTTTGGAACTTCTACAATGACTTAACTGTCGGCCCGTTTTTCCGGAGGTACAAACACATTTATTGCATTAGTTTATAAGAGAAATGCCTTGCTCAAAATGAGTAAATAATATATAATATTATTTTTATTGCATTGTATCATAGACTGAAGGTCATAATATTGGGAAGGCAAAATAGAACTGTCGGCACAAAAACAAAAAATCTCTGAAAATAAATATTTCTGTAAGAATTTATTCCTACATCACAGGAAGTGCTCACAAACAATAGTTGGCTGAGATAAGAATGCAAAGAACAGTGAAGTGAACCTTGTGCTACGTATATGTTTGTGGAGGGAGACTGCTCTGTGGAGAAAACAGACACAAGCGTGTAATTGAATTAATCCACCATGCCTTTAAAACAGCAGTGTCCTAGCAGAATAAAATAAAGCTAATTAATGTGGTCTGTGTCCACACTGTCTGCAGGCTAGCCTCAGACTGAGGAAGAATAAGTTCACATGTTGGACTTACAAACAGAGAAACTGCAGCAATAAGTCTTTGGAAAAAACAGTTAAAAATGTAAAATAATACATCTTGAATAGAAACAAAACTAAAGCTAAACAGGCATTACTGCTCTATGATTTCTATATAAACAAATACAAAAGCACTAAGCTAATACTTTTGTTTGTAACTTGACCCTATAACAAACAAATTCTAATTTGGTTTGACCTTTTTTACTGTTTATAATACTGGTACTGTAATACAGTCCCAGTTGCGGTGAAAAATATTAATTAACTGCATCTTACTTATGAGGCTGGACTATTGTAATTCATTATTATAAGGTTGCTCTTAAAGCTCCCTGAAAAGCCTTCAGTTAATCCAAAGTTCTGCAGCGAAAGTACTGACAGGGACATTTCTCCTTTCTACTTCTGCTTCTCTTTATTGGCTCCATGTTAAATCCAGAATTGAATTAAAAATGCTTCTCCTCACATACAAAGTCCTGAATTGTTAGGCCCCATCTTAAAGACCTCATAGAATGATATTATCTTAAAACCTGGAAAGACTGACCCTGGAAAGACTCATCCTCGACCAGCTCCGACCTATGGTAAGATCACTTCTGGACCCCCTTCAGTTTGCTTACCAGCCCCATCTTGGAGCTGAGGATGCCATCATCTACCTGCTCAATCGTGTCTACACCCATCTGGACCAGCCGGCGAGCACTGTCAGGATCATGTTCTTTGACTTTTCCAATGCATTCAACACCATCAGGCCAACTCTCCTGGGTGAGAAGCTGACAGCGATGCAGATGGATGCCTCTCTAGTGTCCTGGATTGTAGATTACCTGACAGATAGAACACAATATGTGCATCTTAAACACTGTGTATCTAACAAGGTGGTCAGCAACACCGGGGCACCACAAGGGACCGTCCTCTCTCCTTTCCTATTCACCCTCTACACCACGGACCTGCCATCTTCAGAAGTTTTCTGATGACTCTGCAGTGGTTGGATGCATCAGAGGGGGTGATGAGACGGAGTACCGGGCTGTGGTGGATTCCTTTGTCACGTGGTGCGAGCAGAATCATCTGCAGCTGAACGTGACAAAGACCAACGAAATGATTGTGGACTTTAGAAAGACCAGAAAACCAGTGACCCTTGTTTCAATCCAGGGGGTCGTTGTGGACATAGTGGAGGACTATAAATACCTCAGAGTCCACATTGACAATAAACTGGACTGGGTTAAAAACACAACTGCACTGTACAGGAAGGGCCAGAGCCGTCTCTATTTTCTGAGGCGGCTGAGGTCTTTTAATATCTGTTGGACAATGCTCAGGATTTTCTATGAGTCTGCTGTGGCCAGTGCCATACTCTATGCTGTTGCATGCTGGGGCAGCAGGCTGAGGGCAGCGGATGCCAACAGACTCAATAAACTGATCCGCAAGGCCAGTAACATTGTGGGGATGGAGCAGGACTCTCTAAAGGTGGTGTCAGAGAGGCTGATGTTGTCCAAGTTAAGGACAATGCTGGACAATACCTCCCACCCACTCCATGACGTGCTGGCCAGTCACAGGAGCACGTA
>VUQS01068442.1:14101-32469 GCA_015108495.1 Heterochromis multidens
TAAAACTTATTTAAAAAAAAAAAAAAAAAAAATTTTTTTTTTTTTTTTAACTCTGTCTTAGAATAATTTGCTTTTGACATCCCCATACACCCTGTCATTCCTGAGATGTTAACACAGTCTGTAGTTACCCCTGACATCAAGGTCAGCTTGGTTTCCTAGCTACACACAAGTCTGTTGAATGATTCTTGTGAACTTTTTTCTCGCTCTGTATCTCATTTCTTTCACTTCAGAGCTGGTGCCCTAACAGCCACTCACGTTGGGACTGCAGTGGTTCTGCTGAACAAAACCCCCTTTGTTTCCCCCCCCTCTCTCCATGTCTGCTGTCTTTGACTCCCTCTCGTTTAGATTAGGGCTAAAAGATAGCCTCCTTTTATTTTTACCTTCATTAGTGTCTGTGAAAAGGCAGGAGTGCATACAGAGGCTGAGGTACTGCAACATTTTGTCAAAACAATTAATTCCCTGCATTTGATATGCAGCATGCATCACAGGACAGACAAAAGAAGGCAACTGGCACTGGCAGGCTTATGGTATGATCAAGGCAGACTTTGCATTGATACTGTTACTACTGAATCTCTTCAGTTATGAACTTCAGTGTAGACAGCTGAGAAAATATTGTATTTTATTTTTTTTAGCCTGCTCGTGATTCATGTGTAAGTACGTCTGCAGGGGCTCTGAAGTGCAGAGGGTGACATGTGTACAATACCTCTTTACCTAATCTCAGCTCATCTCTACAGGTGCCTCAGGATGACTGGAGCAATTTCTCTCCGCTGGGGAAAGATGACGAGATTCCATGTCGGCGGATGCGCAGTGGCAGCTATATCAAGGCCATGGCTGAGGAAGACAGCGGCGACTCAGACTGCAGCCCCAAACCCTCGCCCAAGGTCCAGGCACGGCGAGCCAGCTATCTGAAGGCCACGCAGCCGTCTCTCACAGAGATGACTACGCTCAAGTGAGTGTGTATCAGGGTGCAAATTATTATTTTAAATAATAAGTTGTAAAGATTTGGAGTTTTCATTATCAAATAATCAGAAAGGTAAGAAAAACTCCCAGCACAATTTTCCAGAGTTACGTGTTTTGCTAACTAAAGGTGTTTTCACACAAGAACACAGAGTTGCCCTTTCTTTAATGTAGCATGCAAAAGATAAAAAAATAATTAGAATTAGGTTGTATTAAGCAGCATCTGTGAATGTTTTTGCATTTTGACTGTTTGTTGTTAATCTATGTGAAAACATCTTGATTACATTTCTGTCCTCCGTGTGAACCCTAATAGACTAATAATTTTTCTGTTCGTGTATAGTATAACTTTAGATCTACCTCTATTTTATAACTGAGCATATGCTTCTGGATAAGATGTGTTAAGTGTGCTGAAAGCCTGCAGTCAGACTGCACAGTGTCAGTGAAGCAGACTGGAGAGATGAAGGGAATGAGAGTCAGAGAAAAGTCAACAAACAACTGAGATGAAGGCAGTCAGTGTTACTCACACGTACTCCCAGCAGCAGTTTGGCTTATGTGTAAGTTCCTGGTTCTTGGTGATCACAGATTAATTACCTTTTCTGTGTTTACAACAATAAAGACATGCTTCTATTTTCATAGCTGGCATACAATTACACAAACACACTGAACTGAGAGACTGAGCCCTAATTTAAAATACATGATGCCAGCTCACCTACTGAAATCTCTTTAAAGAAATAAATGCTGTGTTCTTCAGAAATGTATCGTGAGTTGAGAACATCATCAACTATTTCTCTCTTGAAACAATTCTTTTTGAGTGATCTGAGGTTAAAAGCTGAGTTTTATTATTTGAAGAGTTTCAAGCTGTTGTTTCTTGTTATATAGGGCATTCTCTGCTCTGCAGTCTATTTTTTCACAGCATGAGTTTATAAAGTATTCAGCAGAGTCCACCAAGAATTTTTTTTATTTTTTATTTTTTTAATCTAGTCCACACGTGTCAAGCCCAGTGGTAGAACATAATCTCTTTCCAAAGGAATGGAACATTCAAATTTCAGAACTTCAAACTGATTGAAGGACGAATGTGATTGATAACACATTAATTTTAAATTTTAATTTCATACCACTTGGGTCTCATTTTTGTAGTTTTGGTCATCATTCCTATAATATTAAAACACTGTGCTGAAGTTCATGGGAAAGAATCAGGATGGGAGGACAGTCATCAATCACATTTTGCAGACCAACTTTCTGTTTTAACTTTGACATACCCTTCTTGCCATAATTGTGAACACACATACACAGAACACACATACACATAAACTTTGCTCTGCAGAGTGGGAGTTCTATCTGCAACTTTAGTGTAGTCGCTTTAATTTTTCCTCCAAGTGCAGTGGTGTAGGTTATCTGTTGGCTTATTTACAACCTGTCTGATTGTCTCTGACAGCCCATGTTTTTTGCTTCCCCAACTCCACTGTAGCAATGTCATCCTGTTCCCTGTTACTTCTGTGAGTGCCAAGTTATCATAACCAACAGAATTAAGGGCCAGAAAAATAAAAACCTGAGTTGTAATATACCAGAAATCTCCTTTTTAATCTCTTGCCCTCTTATTTACAGTCATGGTGAAAAAAAGTACACCCTCTATCACTTCTAAGGTTTTCCATATCAGGACAAAAACAAAAACTAAATCAAAATGCAGTCCTGTTAAAAACTAAGTACACCCCATGATTCAGTAGCTTGTAGAACCATCTTTCGCAGCAGTAACTTGAAGTAACTTGAGGTAATTACTCCGTGTATGACTTTATTAGTCTCTCACATCATTGTGGAGGAATTTTGGCTCACTTTTCTTTCCAACATTGCTTAAATTCATGTAGGTTTGTGGATTTAACATTGGATTTAGCATTCAAGGTCCCACCACATTTCAATCAGGTTGAGGTCTGAACTCAATGCAACACCTTGATTCTTCTATTTTTCAGCCATTCTGTTGTAGATTGATGATTGTCCAGATGGCTTCACATTTGACATTTGATAGTTTGGTCTACAAAGGAGTTTATGGTCAACTCAATGACTACAAGGTGCCCAGGTCCTGTGGCTGCCACAAAAAGCCCAAATCACCCCTCCACCACTGTTCTTAACAGTTGGTATGAGGTGTTTGTGCTGATATGCTGTGTTTGGTTTTCGCCAAACATGCTACTGTGCATTATGGCTACACATCTTCACTTTGGTCTCGTCTGTCCATAGGACATCGTTCCAGACAGTTTTTGGTTTGTTGAGATACAACTTTGCAAACTTAAGCTATGCTGCCATGTTTTTTTTAGATAGAAGAGGCTTTCTCCTGGCAATCCTTCCAAACAAGCCATACTTGTTCAGTCTTTTTCTAATTGTGCTGTCATGAACTTTAACATTTAACATGCTAACTGAGGCCTGTAGAGTCTGAGATGTAGCTCTTGTGTTTTTTGCGGTTTCTCTGTGCACTGCACAGTATGACCTTGGGGTAAATTTCTACTCCTGGTAAGATTGGCAGCTGTCTTGAATGTTTTCCACTTATGAATAATCTTTTTCACTGTAGAATGACGGACTCTTCCCAGATTGATGGGCAGCAACAGTTGCTTCTCTAAGATCATTGCTGATTGTTTTTTTCTCCTTAGCATTGTGTTAACACACACCTGAATGCTGCAGACCAGCAAACTGCCAAAATTTCTGCTTTTATAGAGGTGCTCACACTTACTGATGATCAGTTAATCAGGCGCATTTGATTAGCAACACCTGGCTGCTATTTACCCTTTTAATTCCTATGGAAGCAGTAAGAGTGTGCTTAGTTTTTCACACACTGCTTCTGCATTTTGGCACAATGTAATATGTCATGTGTATTGTTCATTTGAGGTTGTATTTATCTCATTTTAAGAGTTGCTAAAGACCAGATTATTTTCAGTATGTCCTGATAGATAAAACCTTAGAATTCAAAGAGGGTGTACTTTCTTTATACCATGATCACACCTTTCACCATTTGCAATACTGTACATAACAGCACATGATCTGACAGTCTAAAACCATTGGAGATATCTTACGTCATACTGCACTGAAACAGTTAAAGAACTGAGGACACGAGTCTGATGTTGCGGCACGAGGCTGTGACTGATTAGCTGTGTAATATACAGAGATGAGAAGAACACCAGTGGGTGCTCCGTCATTGTTACTGGTTTCGCAAACACAAGCACACACACATACACACCCTTACATAAGTGCAAGTGGCACAGCTTGGGGCCCACTAATGACTTGAATTTGGCCCGGGGAACGCCATCATCATCTGATGGAACCCAGTGGAACAAACCAAACTGCAGGGCTGCACATTGGAGATAGAGAATGAAGCGGGAGCAGCTGACATCTTGTTTTCACATGGTGCTTTTGGGAGCTGGCACAAGTCTGTTACACTCCGCAATGATTTAATAATCAGCTTTGTTGTTCCATATGTTTTAGAGCTCGTTCTGTGACCATTGTGTCTTTGATTACTCGGGAATTGCTCCTAAGAAGTTGTGAAATTTGCTAATTCTCACCCAATTGCAACCTTCTTCTGTATTAAAACACAAGGCATTCAAATAAAGCATGTATTTGAATGGCTGGGATTATTCCTGGCAGACAACAACAAGCTCAGGAGAAAATTACATCCTTTCTTGTTTCACTCACTCACTAACTCCAAGCCTTCTTTTTGCCACAAACATTTATTTGTGGCCTAGATTTTATCATGTTTATTTTGTATGTCTAAGACACACCCTTCTATCCTTCCAACCACCGTGCTTAGGCTCTTTATTTAGATATACTAAGAGGGGAAAGCAAGACAAGGATGAAAGCGGAGAAGGTAAAAGCAGTCGGACTGAGAAATCTTGTCACGCTGGGAAGCAGGGGGAGCTGGTTAAAAAAAACAAAAAAAAAACAATTTGAAGCAAAAAAAGTCACAATGTGATGATGAAAAAGATAGGAAAGAAGAATTATGAGAAAAGAATAAGACATGCAGAGGAAATCAGCAGACAACGCCCAGATTCCTGACATACTGTCTTCATTTATGTCACTTGTTTCATAGTAGAACACCTTTCAATATACTGAATCCCCCCCCCCCATCCTTAACTGGTACTGATTACAGACTGGGTCTGCAATTTAAGTGGCCACAATAGACATCATTGGTTCTATAATCAGCCCCACAGGGAAATCAAGAGGAGATGTGGATAGAAAAATGATGTGGGTAGATTCTTCCTTGACTTGATTCCTCTGTGAATCACCCACAGTCACAGACACAAGGTGGCTGATATGAATGAGTCACACCAGTTTCTTTTTCTTGGTGTAAAATATATACCATTTCAATTCTATAATCAAGTGAACCATTGCAGTACTTTAGGCAGTGCTGCATGGGGAAGTATAGGTACAGTAGAACACAGACAGGAGTACAAACTTTGTTTACTGTGTGTATCATTTATTGATTTGTTTAGTCACACTTTTAAATAGTGCTGCAACCATGAAATACACTGATTGGTTGGTTTTTAAAATGTTGGAAAAGAGAGCAAAATTTAAAGCCTGAAAAGTCATGACCCCCAAACTGGGCTGGGCTCCAGCAGATTCCAGGAACGACATCTGAGATCTCTGTCCAGAAGGAACAGCAAAGATACTGCACAGGACCCTCAAGCTCACAGGCCTCTGGTAGAGGACCCGAGCTTGAAGGACAAAGATATATACACACACACACACACACACACACACACACACACACACAGATTTCTCTTTTCCTGACACCTGGCAGAAATACTGATTTTAAAAAATTAAAAATACAGTGCTACTATTGGAACACATTGTTGGAAGACCTCAGAATGATCAATTGTGTTGATCAAAGAAAAGCGACAGCATGACTTACTCTTGAATTTTTCTGTGTCTGTGCAGCAGTTTTTAATATATATTCTCAATATTAGAGCCAGGAGGACAGCTGGACTAAATGGAGACATGTTTTAAAATTAATAACTGTCCATTCGGCACACTTATTCTTATCTCAGTAGTTTATCTGTTCTTCCACTTCACCTCTCCTTTCCAATCTTCCATCCAAGAATGAGTAATCTAGTTTGCTTTGCTGTGGTAACCGTGCTCTATTTTAAGGAGGAAATGCATAATTAAAGCTGACCTGACATGAAGGCAGAGGGTAAGAGGTGTATTAGTACAGTATGAATATGTGGATGCTCTTATATATCTGTGTGAAAAAGAGAGGGTGCAAAAAATTTGATGTTGGGCCTGTGCCTCTCACAGTTAATTTAAGAATTTAGTCTTTATAATCTGCAGTATATTCTTTTCTCTCTTGTTTTATCAAGATGAAATTGTGTCTGCTTTTTTAGGTTTTATTTCCCTTGTTTAATTAATTGTTTAGCTTGCATCTAATTGCTATGTAACCTAAAGAGACAAACACCCTTCTTCACAGGTACAAAAATGCAAACATACACATAGGTGTGAAGCATGCTAAGCAATCAGACTGAAAGCAGGTGACAGTTAATGAGACACCTATTCATACCTTTGATACAGGTCAAAGGTATGAATTTTTTGAGTTGTAGGGCTTTTTGAGTGCCTGTTATATGTATCTGTTTTGATGTGAAAGTCTCTAAATTAAGTATTAATACACACATACACACTTTCATTTCATTTTCTTTCATTTTGTGTTCTCATGGTTAAGCGTTTTAGAAAGTGCTTACAAGGAACTTCAAGGACAAACTACCTAAGCTACTGTGAGTGGTTCTCAATAGAACCAGGCTTGTTTGATTAGATAACGGTGTCTCCTGAAGCAATTGTGGATTGATCCATATCTTTGGGTTCACACACTTCCAAGTACTTGAAAATGCCTTCTCCTGCATTCTTTTCATCATTTTATCTCTCCCTCATTACCTCGGCTCTTTTTCTGCCTTTATCATGCTCAGTTTTTCACCTTTTTACCAAGCTCTTGTTTTCTTGTTTTGACTTTGTATTTATTTATTTATTTGTTGCCCCTTCCTTTTTTCTTTCTTTCCCTCGGTCATGCCAGGATTTCCACAGAGCACTCACCCAAGCTCCAGATCCGGAGTCACAGCTATCTGCGGGCGGTGAGTGAGGTTTCCATCAATAGGAGTCTGGACAGCTTGGACCCAGCAGGGCTGCTGGCCTCGCCTAAATTCCGCTCCCGAAACGAGAGCTACATGAGAGCAATGAGCACCATCAGCCAGGTTGGTGGCACTCTGGGTCCCATGACTCTTTTTCATCAGCCTCTACAGCCCTCGTACCTCTACTGTTATGTCCGATAAGGTTGTGCTGTGGGAGGAAATCCTATCTGTAGCCATTCTTAGACCTAAATTAGCAATCAGGTCACCATCCGGCAAATTATGAAAAATATGAAAACCCCCAATCTCCTAATTAGTGTGTACGTCTGCATGCTGTTTTCTGGAGCTCAGATGATACTGGCGTTTTCGGATTGGCTAATTAAACAGGAGGGGATGCAGACCTCCCTCAGTTCCCTCCTTTGCCATAATACGCTCTTACTGCCTCAGCATATTTTGTGAACCAAAATGACAGGCTTAAACTGTTCTCCTCATTTAACATGCAGCAATGTGATTTTTATGAATAATTCGAAGTCGGATTGGTTCCAAATAATAATGGGCATTTGAGGTGATGTGACAGTTATTGAACATACTGAAGAATCGGCCAGGAAACAAGACAAACACTAGTTTGGTGGAGGTTTGTTAATGTATTGGCAGCTGCAAAATAAGATGTTAGTCATTTTGGATTTTGAGAATTGCTTGATACATTGCATTATTTGTAGTGACAGGGGAGCTTACCTTACCTTTTTGCCTGGAGTAATGGGAAATATGTACTCCCCTCCAAAGCCCAGGGGCAACAGTTTGCCTCACCATCTGAATGATGGACCCCCGAGACATCCCTTCAAGTCCTGGCATGGAGCAGGCCAAGAAGAGAATGTCACACTGGACCTGGCATCTACAAAAAGAATAAAGGTGCTGCTTAGGCTCTCTATTTCACTCACTCTCTTTGACATGTGTTTGCATCTAGCGTAAACTGATGTCAGTAGACTGAATCGAGGTCCACAAACCTTTCTGATTCCAAACTCTACAGTCTGCACTCACACCTCTGACTCTACACTCTCCTTAACAGGTCCTGCTACTTTCATTTGTGTCACTTCCTGTGAAGATATCCTGGGAACTCTTTCATATTATCTGCCCTCACATAACCCAATCTGTCCCCCACACCCATCTTATAAGTCTGTACCTAGTTTTCTGAGTTGTGTTTACTTTAGAGCCTGTTTTGAAGCTGCACTAACTAACTAATGATGTAGGTGTAATTAGATTTCCTTGAGTCACATCTCAAATCCCAGGAGTCTTAGCTTTGACACTTCCCGTTGTCACCTTTAATAACACATGTAATATTTCACTGTGTTGTATGGCCCTTTGAAGTTTTATCCTACAGGGATTCTTTCCCCTCTGCACCCCTTGGATAGTCTTTTATTTTTCTCCAATGTATTTCTTTTTTAAGTGGGCTATATGTAAATTCCTATAAATGGCTTAAAGCTTCACAAGATGGCATGGAGGTAAAAGCAGTGACAAAAATGAATTGCTGTACTCTGCACTGACATGGAAATTCTGTCAGTTGATGTGCTAAAAAAAAAAAGCTTGAATAGTCTATGATATTTTATCAAAAGGCACAGAACTGTAGAACGTAATTCACTGCACATGAATATTTTGATGGCTGGATTTCACTCACAAGATTTGAACTTTTTTTTTTTTTCATCATCTTGTTTAAAGTACTTTTGTGGGTTTTTTTTTTTTATTATTTCCCCCTGGGCAAAATATGGTGACCAAATAAGGTGACTCTGTCTGCCACAAATTATGGGTAACACTGCAACACAAGTGTTATGATGCAGCACCCAATTTGCACTTTAACTGTGTTTGTATATAAAACTCCTCCTGGTGAAGCTTTAACCACTAGAGTAGCACAGTAACATTAATTCTTGCAGCACTGAGAGATGTTTCTCTGGCTTTTGCTACTGTAATGTATTGTTCATTCACCTTTGTCTTACACTGTGCTGGTGTGCACCTGTGCATTATTATTTTTCATGTTTTTTGTTTTCCTGAGCTTGGGTGTGTACACTCACTTGTGTGTTTCTTTTGTGTGGATGTTTGTGTGCACATACTGTATGTATGTCTGTCTGTTTCCCCTCCTCCATAGGTGAGCGAGGTGGAGGTGAACGGGCAGATCGAGGCGGTGTGTGAGTCAGTATTCAGTGAGATGGAGTCACAGGCAGTGGATGCCCTGGACCTGCCTGTGCCCGGGTGCTTCCGTATGCGGAGCCACAGCTACGTGCGTGCCATAGAGAAAGGCTGCTCACAGGAAGAGGAAGAGGGGAGTATCACAGCAGGAAACAGGAGAACCAACTCACCCCCGCGCACCACCACCACTGTCAGAACCATCCAGAGCAGCACAGGTGGGTGGGAACATGTGCTTAAAACATGCATACTCATGTGCTCATGACTGAATTAACATACATAATCCATTATAAATTTATATGAGCTTAGAAAGTATGTTTTATGGATGTGCTGTGATTTCTGAGTAATGCAGCATATGAATAGACAACAGAGAACAATAAATGCCTTAGTACTACACTTTACTTACTTACTGCACTAGAAAATTTATCCGTAAGCAAACAATGCACATATGATTGATGGTCATCAAATCAAATTCTCTACTTTCTTGCCCTCTTCTGTGGAAACCCAGTCTTGGTTATTTCCATAAAAATAAGAGCTGACTTGGTTAGCCAACTGCAAACTAGTTTCACTTTACAAACCTCTATATTATTATCCATCTGACCCAGTTTTCGTCTCTGATACAATAAGATGAATGCCGGACTGTTTTTCTCACATAAGAGCTTATTTGAGCTGTAAAGCTCACTGACTGCTGGATCTTATTTTAGCCCTCTTGTGTGCCTCATGGTCTGGAGTGCTTAGTTTTCCAGCATTACTGCATGCAGTATTGATGCTGAGTGGTGCTGGCATCCAGCACTGGGTGCTTCTATGCTTCCCACTGCAAATCTAAACGTCATTCCCTTACACGGTGCACGTTGAGTCACCATAGCCTGACGCACATTGGTGTTCACTTCCATTATTATTTAATTATACCAATTAAAAGACAGCATTTCCCCAAACCAGGCTGACAAAGGTTACAGCCAGCTAATTAAACACATTAACTGCAAATTGGAAGAATTGCAAAACTTGTTCAGTGAATTAAAAGGGCTTACTACTGACTCTGAGCAAACATTTATTTAAGGCTCTTTAAAAACTGCTCTAACTGACCTCTTTGCAGACTATCATTTCCTGCTCCAGTTAGTGAGATTAGACAAAATATGAATTTGCACCCCACCGTTTCTGTGATTATATATCAAAGAAGAGGCCAAGTTAACAATGCAATTAAAGGCAGTGGAGGATTCATTTGATTGTTCTGTTGTTTGGTAGTACTTATTGATCTATAAAAAAGAGAGAGTGATAAGATGAAGACATTCAAAGCTCCCTCCTCAGAGGAAGGAAGAGATAATGAAGATCATCTATCAGGTGAAGTGTTGTAGACTAAAATGGGGTTTTCATGCTCGACAGCTGCTACGGGTGATACAGGAAGTCTCTCTTTCTCTGGTTGTATCACACACGCCTTGCAGGGCTCAGTCTTGATCTTTAAAATAAAGACAACACCTTTGAAAATTTGTCAGGTGAATAGTGACTAAGCAGAGATTTCGGTGTGTGCATGTAAAACGTTGTAGCACATATTTTAGAACCAGTGGCCTCATAGTTGTTGGCATTTTAATGAACATCCTTGTGATGCCTTAGTTGGACAGATGATGGACAGATATTTTTGGAATTTCAAAGATGAGATAATAGTCTGGTGTATGGTACTGATGAAGCAATATACCACAACTACTTCCAGTTGAGGGCAATCCCCTGACTCGGTTGTCTGTCATTTGCTGTTGACTTCTTGTTACCCTTGACCTTAATTTGCCACCGACCTCCTGGTATCTTAAAATCAGTTGCAACTAAGGCTTAAGTATGCGCCATGGGACATTAGAAGAGTGATATATTACAAGGTGATGTGGAAAGCATTTAACTGTGGTTGGTGCTAAAGGTAGGGGATTGCTTCAGATTACTGTCATAACTATACTACTGTACACTTCATCACCTACTTAGATCTTCACCACAAAGTCGTCAGTCACTGTAATTAATTACCTCAACCTCTCCTTTTTCTCCCTCTGGGGAAGACTGCGATTGAAGAGTAAAGGAAGAGAACGAGACTGGAGGGAGAAGACAAAAAAGTCTCTGTGTCTACATTTTGCCTCGCTGACATTTTTAATGTGCTCGTCCAGTTAAAGTTAGGTGGGAGTTGTCATTTTCTCCTAATGCAGTACAGGGATAGCAGATGGTCTCAAACCACTGAATCAACACCCCCAAATCTTAAAACCTGATAATCAGATTTTATAGGGGTTTTGAAGATTAAACTAATTGTGTTTTTCTGTTTTTCTTCTCAGTTATTGCTAGGGTATTATAAATCTATTTTGCACTAAATAACGGCCCTAACAGTAGTTCTTGGAAATAAACTGGAAATCTCAACATTTTAGTCATTTCAGTGAATTTCCTTCTCTTGAGTACTGGCAAATAAATTGTGGGGGGGGGCATTTAGAGAAGCAGTGGAGAAGGTATGCCCAACCAGAGGCTACAGATATGATTTGTTTATTGGTTCAGATATGGTGCTGTTTTGGGATCAGAAACAATCCAAAACGACAGCTAGAATGTGTTTCAGCAGTCAAAGGCAGTGTGTGGTAGCTATAAACTTTGCCTCCTGTCCATATTAATGTAGATAACATGTGCATATAATGGAGATTTGCTGTAAAAAAAAATGTAGGCTGGTATTTTACAGCACTCACTACTCAAAGTACCCTGTACCCATGGGAAAACACAGCAAACGATATGCATTTTATAATTTCATATTCATAACAGACATTTGCAGTCTCTCTTTCTCTCACTCTGCTCTCACATAGTAGGCTATAAACAACATATAACTGTCGGCATGGTGACGTCTTCCTAAGCAAACATTCACAGCTTTTAGAGTTTAGTTTATTTCTGTTGTTTCACGATGCAGACGCTCACACGAGCAAACACACACACACACACACACATTAATACATTTCACAGGAAATCGTCTGGGAGCCCAAAGTGAGAAATGAAGACGTTGTTGTGGTGAATATTGCATGATGTTTCTGAAGACTGGTTCAAGCACCAGTTCCAGAAAAACAGCCCGCACTTATGGTTTTCAGCTCCCACTTGTCCCCACGGCAAAAAGCCAAAATATCACACACACACACACATACACACACACATCTACACACACACACAGCAGGCAAGAGACCTATCAGCTTCCGCTCATGCTTCTCTCCGGTTTGCCCACTGCACTGCTCCAGCCCATTATTATTGATGATCTTTTTAATCCCGAGGAAGGAGACCGAAGTAAAGGGTTGTCCTTTGATCTCTTCTCTTTGAACGTGAAGTAGCTGTGGCTGCTATTGCCTGCATCCATGCCCGCTTAAACTGGCACACACACACACGTTAACCTGCACACTCACTGACACAGACATACTGCAGTTGCCTCGGACAGACATGTTGGCCAAGACATCAGCTCCTTTGGATCGGTTTAACAAAATCTAGAGCAGATCCTCTTTCTAAAGCTTGGGAAAATCCATACCAATCGGTTAATGTGAGGATTTTACTGCCTTTAAGCCCTGGCTTCTTCACCCCACGTCATCTCCAGTTAACATATTCATCACCTCCTCACCCCTGCTTTGTCTTGTCCTTCCTTGCCTTGCACAACAGCTAGATCCTCTGCCTTTTCAAGTTAGAAGCTAGGTGTGTGCATAAATCAACCTGTTGTTTCACTTCTTCAGGAAGAATAAATGACCTTGTATTAGAAACGTATACGTGCATATCTTAAGTCTGGGAATTTTGCCACAGCTTCTGATAGTTTCTCTTTCTCTCTCCCGTGCTCGCTGACCTGCTGTCATTTATCCAGCCTCATTTTCCCAGCGTCTATTTTTCAGAGGTGCCAAGGGATTTGGTAAAAAAAAGAGGCATTCATGCCCTAGCGCCATGTAATCAGTTACAGGACAATATTTGATTTAATGGCTGTGAATTTTATTCAGCCCCTCCCAGAGGCATTGTGCTGAATAAAGCATTCCTTAAGTAAGCATTTAAGGCATGCTTGTGTTCCATATTGCTGATGGTCATGCAAACACTCAGGGGAATACAACCTCTTCATTTAGTTCTCTTATGCAGCTTCTGGCATATTTTTTCCATCTGCTTGCGCTGTAGTAGAGTAATTAAAAAATGTAATACTAATAAAAGACTTAAAATGTCATATATCATTGTATTTTAGATTGCCCACTTTTGTTACAAAAAACGTTTTAGTATAAATAAAAGAATAATTAAACATGCAAATTAATATATAAGACATCAGAATGTCAAAATAAAGGTTTAGTTGCTCCGTAGAAATGGCTGCATTAAAAAAAAAAATGCCGCAAATAAATTGAGTAAGGATTAAACAATTTTTCAGTTGATTAGTTTTGTTCTTAATGACCTCTCCACCACTTTATTAAGACCTCTGCACACCAAATGCAGTCTTGTTGGGAGTGGGCTTATTCTTGTAATCAAACCAAATATCTAATACATTCTGCTAAGAAAACCTCTGTACAGTCAGTATTTGCCCCAGGAGACAGTTGGGGGTCTCGTGAAAAATACAGTTTAAATGATAGGGAATCTTACTTCCTGTAGGAAAGGAGTAAAATATGCTTAAATAAATCTTGATTAGAAGCATCATTCAAGAAAAACATAATTATTGTGTCAGTAATAAATATTTGCTCTATAAGCTCTGATTGGACAGAATATCTAATATGAATGGATATGAGGGATTTCCAGCAGATTATAGAACAGCATGTAGGCTCTTGCTGTAGTGGTAGTTAATCACATTTGGAGTTAGTAGAAAGGTGTCACTAGAGGAAATGACAGAAACACTGTTGGTTTTAATATTTCCTATAAATTACAGACAGCAACATTTTCCCACATTTGGTCTACTAGTTTAAAAAAACTCAACAAACTGGTATCAGTGTGAAACACTAAACTTACTGCGATGTTTTCAGGCTTTACTTTGCTGAAATCACTACCCCTGCCTGTGTATTCCAAACTCTCTTACAGTAGAGTACTGCAGGCTGAAATAAATCCTGTACAACACTGCCCCCAGGGGCTCAGTGTAACACAGCACTGCACCTCTGCCCTTTCTTCCTTCAGTAGCTGTGTGAGTGGGCGGATGAAAAACTACAAGACAGTTTGACCCAATTATAAACAATTACTGCCATCACTGGCTTTTTTCCAGGAGTTCTGTTCTGAGAGAGCTTGTGAGAATAAATATCTCTGGATGTGCTAAATTTAAGTGGCTGGGATACAGATCGCTGAAGTCTGGCCGAATCAAGATCAAGCCAAGCATTTGGCCAGATTTCCCCTCACACCTCCACCAGCCCACGCAAATATCCCAGAGCAAGGCAGAATTTTGTGTGTCATATGTCAGGGTGACTCATGTATTATAAAAGCAAAGAAAAATGCCACTTTGGGCTCTCTGTGTGTGCCCTCCTATGTTTTTCCCCTCTCAAGGTGTGTTTAAGGAGGACTACAGGTGAAAAGCCTTTGTGGCAGCATTAGGTTTGACAGATCCATCAGTCGGGTGAACACTGACCACAGAGTAGGTTTTCTCAGCTCCAAGCTGGTGCAGTCAGTTACTGTGGATTTGGCCATCTGCTTGCCGGTTGTGTCGGTTGATGAGTGATGAGGTCAGAACAAGGTCAGGACTAAAAATGTAGTGCAATCAACTTATTATTATTGTGTTGTTGCCCTGTCATCTGACTGGTGGCCAATTCTGCAAGTTCATTTTCAATATAAAATGTAAGGGATTAGATACAGACAGATGTTGCAAACAAAAAAACAAAGAAGATTGTATTTTATATAATCTGCATACAAAAAGATTATAACTTCAACAATCCCACCAACCCCCATAAGCTTTGTGTGCAATAACAAAGGCTAACTCTGCACTAAAGTTGTTGCCACTTGGGTAGGAACAGCTAAGTGCAAAAGGACACTTTTCTTTATTAAACCACAAGGTGGCAGTCATTAGACTCCTGGAGTTTGTGAATCACATCCTCTGTTTAGCTGACAATTTTTGTGCTTCTGAGTTTTCAAATTAAAGGAACTCCAGCTGTATATGTAGGCCTATCAGTGGTGTTGTTTTCAATTTTGCTTGCGAGAAGAAGTAAACTTCTCAACCTGTTGCACAACATCACATAAGGATAGTTGGAATGGGAAGATTTCTAATTGGCTTCCAATAAGGGCATGAATGTTATTCCTCCTAAAATGTCTGGGCATTGTAAAGGTTTCATGATATGAAGGATTGTATTCTCTAAATTTAGACATTTTAAGGCAGATCCTGTGGTTTAAAGGCTAAATAGTCTAGCATACAACTATTTTAAAAAGAAGAGAAGGAACTATAACTGAATTAACGATAACTGGTTTTAAAAATGCAGCAGTTGTTGTATTTTTTATATACAGTACTGTGCAAAAGTCTTGCACCAACCGTAATTTCTTTATTTTTTGCTTCAAAGGAGCCAGACTTTTTTGTAATTTTTTAAAGTGGTCTTGAGCAATAATTCTCCAGGCTTTCTGAAGGTCTTTCAAAGTTTTTCTTTGGACATTGGCTGCTTTTACTCTCATTTTCAGTCCAGTCCTTCTACCTGAACATTTTCAGAGGAATGTTTTTGTTTGTTAAACCACTTAACACTGACCTCTGAATCATTCAAGCATAAAAAGAGCTCCTAACTCAAGGAATGAACCAGTGTTGTGTCCACACATAACAGACGACTTAACAAAGAACCAATCTTAAACTGTATCTTTAAGGACTTTGTTACTAGCAGCCTGTCACACAAACACATTGTTTGTTCCCATTTCTTTAGTTGAATCTATCAGTCATGGATTGGCCTCCACAAAGCCTGGACCTCAACATTATTGAAGCAGTGTGGGATCTGGGCAGAATCATCTAATAGCAAACTGGGGACGTGCCCAGAGGCCCGTCTGAGACAGATTTCTTTCTTTCTTTTTTTTTAAAAGAACATTTTTATTAACCAATCAAAAACAAGCACATATTTGCATTTTCCTACACAGAACAATATTATTGATAAAATACATTAGTTTCTGCCCAGCTCCCTCTTACACAGACACACTAGTTTTTCCTCCCAAACCAACTTTTAGCTACAGAAATGAAAGAAACAAGTAGAACAAGCAACAAATGAGTGACAAAAAGAAGAGAAGGAGGCAGCACTGTTAAGAAGTGTGCCATCAATTCACACATTTTTATTAAACCAAACCAGGAGGATAAAGTCAACAGCACTGGTGTCACAGTTCAGCTGGGTGGTGGGCAGGAAGTGGACCCAGGTGCAGGACTCCAGAGACAAAGGGTGAACTCAGATGGCAGCTTTAATGCAGAAACTCACAAACTCAAAAATACAAAAACTCTGGCAAAGAAGAAACTAGGACGTTAGAAACTACAGAGGAAACATGGAACATACAGGGTGAGGGAACAACATGACAAAGAACTGAGGAAAACTGAGGACTTAAATTTACACATGAGGTAATAAGACAGAGTGGAGACACCTGGGAAACACAGCTGAACAGAATCTAACTAACGAGACAAGAGGAAGCAAAACTGAATACGAAGCACATGAGACTATCAAAATAAAATAGAACTAACACATACATACAGAGACCCAGACTAAGACATACAAAGTTGACACAGGGAAAAGGTAAAAAAACACAGAGACAAGACTAACTACAGAGACAGAGCACAGAGAGACCAGACAGACACAGGGACACGACTGGGGAAACAGACAGGGATCACAAACAGGAACTAACAAACCCATAATCAACAAAAGATAGGCAAGGGTCTAAGGCAGGAAATCACAAAACTCTAAAACACAAAGGAACAAATGATCAAACCACTATCAGAAGACTAAAGAGCTAAACATAAATCCTTTCTTAAAAACAAAACAAATCATGAACTCACAAAAAACTCAAAACCCTGAGTCCAAGGCCCAGAGACCCTGACAACTGCTGAGGAAAATGTTCCTGACACACAGGCACATCTGGAGGCTACGATCAGCCAGTCAACCACAATCAGAGGCTAGCTATAGCACTCCCAAACAGCACTGGATTCATGAAGAATGTGACTCTGCATTGTAGGAAAATCAACAAAGAAGCTCACAATGTCCTTATCAGTCGAGGGCCTGCTGCCCTTCATAATCAATTCAATTCAATTCAATTTTATTTATATAGCGCCAAATCACAACAAAAGTCGCCTCAAGGCGCTTTATATCGTAAGGTAAAGACCCTACAAATCAGAGAGGTAAATATCCTGCCTCCACTCCTGATGGGGGCTTAGGAGGTCAGTTACACTGTCTCATCAACGACCTTCTGACATGTCATCTCCCAGATGGTGAAAAAGTTTCAAGAGATTGGATTATATTTTCACTTCAGCAGGGAATATACATTTGTTTTTGTCTTTATTCTGTCCGATCATAACAAACAACACAAACAAACAAATAAACAAGTAAACAAACAAACAAACAAAACACCAAACGAGCAAAATAAAGGAACCCAATTATATTTCAGACAGAAAGGATGTAGGCAGAAGCAAATGCTTATATGCACCTACCCCTCATACATATTACAGTTTATCCAACCACAGAGTGACAATATAACAGAAAACAGTATTTCATAATAGCATCAATTTCAAAAATCTAATATCTGTGTATTTCTTAATTAACATACTTTTTTAGCAAATATTTAAACTTAACAAATACATCACATAACTTCAAATCATCACTGGCTTTATTCCATAAATTTACCACAGTAGCAGAAAAAGTGTTTTTTAAAATTAGATCTTATCGTAGGTTTTTGAAAAAAAATGTTTCTCTTAATTCATAATTAGATATTCTCAACTGGAACAAATCCTGGACTCCTGGAGGTAACCGATGATATTTTACTCCAAACACAATCTGCATAATTTTGAAATTTCTTAATTCAGGAAATTTTAACGTATTCAGCCGAATAAATAATGGGTTGGTGGCATCATAATAATTTGCTCTGCACACTATTCTAACTGCTTTTTTTTGTAATCATTTTGTATACATTCTCTATTAAAGGGCAGTTTTTATTGAACAAATCAGTTATTATTTCTAAAAAGGTTTCATATGCCTTATTTGTATCTTCTGAATAAACACAGCTCCAGTCTTG
>VUQS01068443.1:0-10897 GCA_015108495.1 Heterochromis multidens
CATAAATTACAGGAAGTCATCCAGAAGCAGCAAAGCAGCCCCAGACCATCACACTACCATCACCATGTTTGACTGTTGGTATGATGTTCTTTCAGCAGTTTTTGCCCAGTGTCTTTCTTATTGTTGAATCATGAACTCTGACCTTAACTGAGACAAGTGAGGCCTGCAGTTCTTTAGATGTTGTTCTGGGTTCTTTTGTGACCTCCTGGATGAGTCGTTGATGCGCTCTTGGAGTAATTTTGGTAGGTCAGCCACTCCTGGGAAGGTTCACCACTGTTCCAAGTTTTCTCCATTTGTGGATAATGGCTCTCTCCGTGGTTCACTGGAGTCCCAAAGCCTTAGAAATGGCTTTGTAACCCTTTCCAGACTGATAGATGTCAATGACTTTGTTTCTCAGCTGTTTCTTCAGATTGTGACATGATGTGTTGTTTTTTTAAGATATTTTAGCCTGCTTCACTTTGTCAGACAGGTTCTGTTTAAGTGATTTTTGATCCAACAGGTCTGGCAGTAATCAGGCCTGGGTGTGGCAGTGAAACTGACCTCAGCCTTACAAAAAAAATTGGCTAATCACAGTTAAGTGATGATTTAACAAAGGGGAGGAATTATTATTTCACACAGGGCCAGGTAGGTTTGGATGACTTTCTTCATTAATAAATGAAATCATCATTTAAAAACTACATTTTGTATTTACTCAGGTTATCCTTGTCTAACATTACAATTTTTTTTGATGACCTGACACATGTAAATGTGAATAATATGCAAAAAACTAAGAAATCAGGAAGGGAGCAAATACTTTTTCAAAGTAGTGTATATGACAGAAAATAAATAAAAGTATAATACCTCCCTTTTAAGGTCTTACTAGCTGGAGGCTCAACAGCCAATCAGCAGTTTGTTTCATTTTCTCCTTTGAGCTCCTAACAGGAAATGGCCACACAATTTGGACAAATCTGAGTACATTAAACTGCTGCTAATAATTACCTTTTATCACAAATCCATTTGTGATTTGTCTTTACACCAGTACCAACAATTTGTCAACTAAATAAGCCAACTACTTATTTTGCAGTGGTCAGACTAAGCCTATTTAACATCGGCATTGCTATTGCTTTGATGCTGACCTTGCCAGTGGTGTTTGTAGTCGCAGGTTCTGGAGAGGGCGATCACAGCTGCAATGAGTAAAGGGGTAAGGAAGGCACACAGCCGCCACGCTCTGCCTTGGCCTGCTGCAGTGAAGCAGCGCAGCTTTCCTGCGATGTACAGCGCTGTGAAGCCCAAACCTGCGAAGGCAACTGCAACCAAGGAGAAAGAACCAAAAGAAGAGCCAGAGGAAGTTTAATGCACCAAAAATAGAGATCAGAGCTGTTATAGCACTGTGTTGAATCCCCACCATAGTGGATGATGTGGCCAATGTGCCTGCACTGCTCTACCATTAAGGGGCTGAAAAATTTTGAACAGTTACTTTTATTGAACCAAAGGGCAGAGAGAAGGCTTTAGAATTGACTCTCAATCTATCCAAGGATCACATTTTATTATCCATCCATCCTCTGCTGCTTATCCAATTCAGGGTCGTGGGGGGGCTGGAGCCTATCCCAGCTGTCATAGGGCGAGAGGCAGGTACACCCTGGACAGGTCACCAGTCTGTCGCAGAGCTAAACATTTCATTATACTGCAATAACAAAAATATACTATGTTCACTCAGAATATTACTTCTACACAGAACTATAAGAGTTGCCTGAGTCTGCCTCATTGAGATGTGTAGTTGCATTTCTGGAAAGCTTTTATGTTCATAGATTTAAGGCAGTACTATAACTCAAGTATGACTCTTACAATGAAATAAGAGCCTAAAGGCGATTACACACTTGGATACATGTACACTGAGATGTACACCCTCCTGCCTCACTCTGTGCCTCTATTTACTTTTCTTGTTGCCTGCTGATGAAAATGTACTAGCTCTGCAGTCAAAAGTGACCATAACAGCCTCTTACAGGAAGAATGTCCGCTGGGAAAGCTCTTTCTGCCTTCCATGATGACATCTGGGTCACCACTGCATCTCAGCTCCAGGTTCATTTGACCGTCTGGGAAACAGCGGTAGAAGAAGTCTGGTCGTGGCCTGAGAAAGTGACACAGAATGAACATGGAGGACAAATGTGGAGCTTCTGGCTAAAGTTGAATCTGCTGTGTGATGTAACCTGTTTACCTGCCAACAACAAGTTTGATGACATTGGTGAAAACCCCATTCAGCACCAGAGTCAGAGTCACAGCTGGATGACAGGGGGAAACAGAACTGAATCGTGAAAAAGACAAGTCAACTCAAAAAGCCAGCCTACATATTTAAATGCGACAAACCAAAAAACTCTTCCGCATGAGTTTCTTACCCAGTGAGGCTTCCTTCAGATCGCCACGCTCCGACTTATTCAGGAAGGTGAAAACCAGGATTACAATCAGCGGGGTGCAAACCGCCACACTCTGTAACAGACCAAAAGAAGAAGAGAGAATAACAGCCAATAAATTTAGAACTTCTCCATCTGAAGCTGGACACAAAAACAACTCAGTCTCCACCGACTCCAACATTAAAATGTCCAACTTTACAGTCGTGATTGTGATCATGATCATTTCCCCCTTTAATAACAACTGTATGGTGGGTGATTTCCTTATAACTCATCAACATGGTTACTGACAGGATTTAAAGTTAGGAGCGTGGCCGCTTTGATTGACAGGAAACAGGGAGCACTTATTCAGTAACTAATCTGGAACTCGCCACTGTTTTGTTGACATATTATATACCCTGCTGTGTGGCACAGCTCGTGTCCACACTATGCTGATGTTTCAGGACCCCTAAAACATTCAGGCCCACTAACACAGCAACCTTTTTAAAGAAAACCCTAACCCTAACCCTCTGCTTGGACCATAAATTGGAAATGGATAACCAGGGTTTACCTGGACTACAATGGGTCAAAATGTTATTTCTGACTATTTATTAATCAAAACAAAAACAAAACAACCTCCTATGATTCAGTAAATTAAATCCCAATTAACATATCTGGTTTAAAAACACAATTGTATTACAATGCTGATGACAATCCTTTGGCTCTGATAAAAGAGAAAATGGGAAAAATAATGGGGCGGCTGTGGCTCAGGACGCAGAGCAGGTCATCTACCAATCAGAGGGTCAGTGTTGAAGTATCCTTGGGCAAGATACTGAAGATACATTGGAGTGTGAGTGTGCGTACTTGTGTTAGACGAGGCACTTAGGGATAGAAAAAAGCACTTGTATGAATGCGTGTGTGATTGAGTGAATAATTTTTCTAGTATAAAGCGCTTTGAGTGCTCAGTTAGAGTAGAAAGACACTATACAAGTACTAGTCAATTTACCATTTATGCAGGAAAGATCCTGATAACTAATCACAGGATTTGCTGACCTTAAGAGCACTTCACATTTACATTTTATCATGGCTAATGTACCTCGATAAACATGAACTATTTTTTGCATTTCCAGTGTTTGAGTATGGACAGATTAAATCTGAACAGCACTGAAATATGGAGTACCAAGAGTGCTAAAATTAAATAAATACATCACTAAATAATTATGTTATTTGATGATGCACTGCAGCACAGGAACCATGAAATAATTAATAGTGAAATAATTAAATATGTTTGATATTTTAATTAATTAACAACACATTTAATTAATTATTTAATGCTGAATTTATTTATTTCATTTTGGCACTCTGTACTGAAATGCTCATCTGGAAGACTATTGTTTAAAACTTAAAAGCATATCAGTGTGGATGTATGCAGTCGTACTCTCGAGCTGTTAGAGCGCAGCAGTTATCAGGAGTGGACTAAAGAGGTCTGGTAAGCTCACTTCTTCCCAACTCCCCACTTCCAGATTTTTGAGGTAGTTAATCAAACTTCTCAAAGCTCCCTCTGGAGTCACAGAGGGACTTATACAACTTTTCCCACATATGTTGTTGTACTTGTGTAAAAATTATTTCCCCTTTTACCCTGTGGGATCTCAGTCACCCTCATTGACGAGCAGAACAAGCAATGCTATGTGTTCTTGATGAGCATCAAAACATTTAATAACACAATGTAAGTGAAGCTTAAAAGTAATTAAAAAGTGACCTGAGGGATTATCAAACAGATGTACTCACAAACATAAAAGAGGTGGGTACATGGTCCCTCTCCACACGATGAAATTTATACAGCCACATCTCCTCTGCCTGGATCTCACGGTAGAAAGGAGGAAGCTGCTCTGTCACACTGAGCGTAGCACAAACAGTGTTAAGTTGGTTTTTGCCTTCCCACAATAAAACAACACACTTGGATTTCAGATCACGTGTGTTTCGGGGATAACTTACAGGAACACTACCAACAGTGCCAGCCGGATGGAAATTTCCGACATGAAACCACGCAGCAGCCTCCTCTTCATTTTGTTTCTCGGAGTGGATGTCAGTCAACAGCAAACATTGTCACTCCACCATCTTTTAGGTTAACTGGGACTGGAGACAATGGAGGAGCTGAGTTTTAGTTTACTGTACCATTAATTTAGGTGTTGAAAGAAAAAAATGAACCCTAAATGATGAGAAGATTATTGCTCTTTTGGTAGATGGTTAGCAGGTAAGTAGTTACAGAGATTTATGCATAAACACTTCAGCTACATGTGTGTGCACCATTTATTTAGTACAAACAGCTGAATTTATTCAGTTGAGGTGGTTCAGGCATCTCCCAGGCGCCGGGAGGCATCCTGACCCAGGACATGCCGGAGAGATTATATGACTTGGGAACGCCTTGGTGTCCCCTCCCGGAAGAGCTATAGGACGTGGCAGGGGGAGAGGGAGGTCTGGGCATCTCTGCTTACACTGCCACCCCCACAACTTGGAATCGGATAAGCGGCAAAAAATGGATAAGATGGATTTATAAAAGTGGAATAACTGAAGTCCTCTGACTGGCATCTTGTGTTATTTTTGTAAAGATGGAAAACATAAACAAGTATTTCTGCAGAGAAAAAAGCTTTCGTGGGTAAAGTATGCAGAAAGACAAAATTTCTAAGTATCTGAAACACATCTTTTGAATTTCAGGACTGATATTTCTTATTCTTATGTACTGTTTACCTGTGAAATGCTGATACTGGTTAATATGCTGGACTGGGGGATTTATCAGTCTGTAAATCTAGTTTTAACCTTAACATCTTAACATCCACTGGTACTACAACAAAAGTTCAACAATCCCAGGACATCTTTTCCATTACCTGGCTTCCCTTACCCTAACATCAGCAGTCAGGCTGAGCGGGTACACAGAGGTGGTTATAAACTAGATAAGTAAACCCAGGGTTCATCAATCTAGCTATGAGCACGTTTACATGAAAGAGGCAGTGTTGGCAGCATGGACAGGTCTGCTGGCAGCAGATTTTACAAAGACGAGTCAGTAAGGGCAGCACGGTGGCTTGGTGGTTAGGACTGTTGCCTCACAGCAAGAAGGTCCTGGGTCCACCATCTGGCCGGGGAGTTTGCATGTTCTCCCAGTGTTTGCGTGGGTTCTCTCCGGGTACTCTGGCTTCCTCCCACAGTCCAAAGACATGCAGTTAGAGGGGTTAGGTTAATTGGTGATTGTGAGTGTGCATGGTTGTCTGTCTGTCTCTCTGTGTTAGCCCTGTGACAGACTGGCGACCTGTCCAGGGTGTACCCTGCCTCTCGCCCTATGGCAGCTGGGATAGGCTCCAGCCCCCCCCGCGACCCTGAATTGGATAAGCGGAAGAGGATGGATGGAGTCAGTAATACTGGAAAAGTAGAAGACTATAGAAATGGTGACTGTGTAAGTTGACAGATTTATTAGTATCATAAACACAGGTAGGGTGGAGGAGGGGTTTATGACTAATGAAATTAACAGGCTATGTTATTTGATGTGCATGAGACAGTTTCAACCTTATTCTGATCAGCTGCAGCTGAGGCAGTGTTAAAGAGTCTGAGAACAAGCAAAGAATAAACATACAAAATGAATTGAAGCTGGTACGGAGGTTGAGCCTACTTTTAAATTTTATATAAAGGTCAGGCAGTCCAAACAGGTGCTCTGCTTTAGACCAAGAGAACAGTAAAACTGTTTTAAACTGGCTTGCAGCAAACAGAAAAAAAAAAAAAAAATCGCTACAGCCAATCATCTGACTCCATCTCACCCTTTCTCTAGCATCCGACTCTGCCACACCAGCCCTCTGCATGTCCTCCTTCACTACACCCATGAACTTCCTCTGAGGTCTTCCTCTTTTCCTCCTGCCTGGCAGCTCCATCTTCAACATCCTTTGTCCAGTACATCCACCCTCTCTCCTCTGCACATATCCAAACCGCTCAACCTGAGCCGTCCCTCTGATGTACTCATTTCTAATCCTTTCCATCACTCCCAATAAAAGTCTTAACATCTTCAGCTCTCCCACCTCCAGCTCAGCCCCCTGTCTTTTAAAGTTAGGTTAACAAACAAACCTTATTTACCAAAATCACTGCATGAAACTTCATGTACAAGGTAACATCTGTGAGTTTCTGAATATATTCACCATGCCACTAAAAGAAAGCCATTATTTACACATTACAGATAAAGAAAAACAGCAAATACAAACACTGTACCACAGTTAATATACGGAGCCCGGCAAGTCCTGTAAGGTAATTTATTTTTAAACTTATTACTTGTTTGCTAAAGATAATCACTTGCTCGAAGAGATAAATAACTAGTGTGTACAAAAACAAATAAAGTTGTGTAACCTGTGCGCACAATAGCCTGCTATCAGAAGATAAATAAGCTGCTTTACACGAGATTAAAAAAAACTCTTGTGGGCTGTGTGTAAAAATGCTCCTGACACTGAACATTTGGTCTGAAGAGGGGAAAATAAAAAAACACATGAGAGCATCCTTAGGAGAAAATAGCAAACAAATGCTGTTCTTTACACACTGCATGTCCTCACAGGATAAAATGAAGTTTGTATGAGTATTTACACTGAACCCCGTCTAAAACCTGGCATAAAGGCCAGGATGCTGTACCTGTGCCCTCCACTTCCAGGTGATCTACACATCAAAGAGCTGCCATTTGACTGGATATAACATAAATGCTTTAAATGACACTGAGTCCCGAGGAGCAGGCCGTCGGTACGGAGGATAACGAAATAAAAAAAACAGCTTTATTTAAGAGCTCTGGACTAAGTACACGTTAGCAGATTAAGCTAAGCTAAGCTAACATCTGTCACCATGGACATCTGGCTGATTTCCGCGTCATCAAGCAGAGGGACAGGAAATGAGTTACTAACCTTAAACCGTTTCTTTTCTTTTTTTTTTTATCTCTTTATCATCATATTATCATGTTCCGCTAACACGAACCAGGCCTCAAACTCCTCTGCTTCTGCTGGAGGTGGAAGTCGCGCATTTTGGGACTTGGGAGAAACGGGGATGTCACGGAGGAGGAGGAGGAGGAGGAAGATGAGGAGGAGCGCCGCGTGAAGCTAACGGACACAGCGCGCACATCTGGTGTGGGCTTTCAAAATAAGAGCCTGGAACTTTAGCGCGTCAAAAGTTAAAATAAATGCAACTCAGAGTCCAGTTATCAGGGTTCTACTCAGAGAACCGGGGTTATATACATAACCTGAAGTTTTTCCTGCATATATAAAAGAAATAATAATCAAAAGAAATAAAAAGGTTTAGGCCTTTCACCAAAGAAAATTTAATTTAAGTTCATTTTGTATTTTCTAAATTTAATTTTAAGGTTTTTAAAGGGTTTAAATGTTTATTAATGTGCCTTAGGCCTGCATTCTATCTGAAGGCCACCAGATGGCACTAGCTGTGGTTGCAAAAAGACTGCGGTCCTATATAAGTCTAAGGAAAAAAAGGCTTTCTTTCTTGAACTCACTAAACACTTTGCTGCTGAGTTCATTGTCTTAGTCACTCATTTTGGGTCATATTGAATAAAAAATTTAATGTATTTCCTAAATCGTCATGCTATTTTACGCTCACTCATTGGCTAACGACTTGTCAGTCACAAATCATTAGCCAATGAGCGAGCGGGTTCACAGTCAGACCCACCCCTGTCGTTAACCAATGGAAACATGCATTTCGAGCCTTCAAAACGGGACTTCCATCTTTTATACAGTCTATGTAAATGTTGTTGTTGTTACTTTTTATCTAAGGCTTGTTTATTTGCAAGAGGCAAATAAAGAAGTAAAGTAAAAATTATGATGACACCGATCCAGTTTAGAAAGGTATCAGGATTATAAAAAGGATCACATTATTATGAATGAACCAATGGACTATTTATTAATTTACATGCTTTAAAATTCTCCACACTGCTCAGGCTTTCAGGCTTTCAGAGGCTGCCTGAAATTAGAGACATACAGTATGAAGTCAGAAGAAAGGGTATGTTCAAAAAAGCAGGGATGTATATTTGCAAAACAGGTTGTGATGAGGACTTAAATTTAAAAAACTGTATAAAAAATAAGGTGGTCAACAATTATAAAACTGGTGATTGTTTATTCCGTTTGTTTCCTGTTTATTATTTATCATCGTTTTCTTTGAGTCTTTGTTTTTTCTGAAATTGAGTAACAAAAGTGTTAATTTAGTTATTTTTATGGGCATTTCTCGTTTATTTTTGTTTTTTTTTATTAAATCACTATCATCATCATCATCCTTATCTTTAGTTTTCAAGAATACAAAATGTAAAAAAAAATTGGCTTGCAAATCATTTAATCTTAAAAGATATTTCTAGATATTATCCATTTCACTTTGCTGTGATTTAATCGCTCCACCATGATTTAAATCAAACTGACACAAATTGATTTCATGTTTGTTTCAAAGAAGAAAAAAAAAAACGGAAATGGTTTTACATCATTTTTTCTGCGTTGACACCTGGATGCAAGAAGCCACGTCACGTTACAGATGGCCACCTAGAGGTAAAAGAAGATGTTTGCATGATTTATTTCCTAAATGTTTGCTTTAAACTGCCTCTACTTTGTGAAATATTTCACTGCTTGCAGAAGCTGAGCCGCTCTTTTTAAACATTCACCCATTCAGAGGTTCACAGATACTGCTTAACCTTCACTGTTGGTGTGCAATACTTACTTCTGCATATATTTTTATATTTCTATATTTTTACGTGTTTTGTCTATTTATATGTTTTATATCTTTACTGCACATTGAACTAGGAGAAACCTAATTTCACGCTGTCTCAACCCTTTAAAGCCTGAACCACGAAATAATTGCCAGAAAATTCAAATTTTTTGAAAATGGCCTGTTTATTGAACCTTCTGACAAATTTAACAAAAAAGAAATTAAATATTAATTTGCATAAATTATTTTTTAATTTGCATCATATTTGCTACATCTGGATTTTTTTTTTTTTTGGCAATATATTGCTTAAAAATATATTGTGCAATTTATTTCAATTTTTCGGGGGTGAAATAAACACACTGATGATGTAGACGTCTCAAAAACTCATAAAAAACCCATATGATAAAATATGATACACTCGGCATTATTAAAATATACACTTATAAATGATTGCCCTGATAAGAGTCCAGAGCCAGATTAATGTGAGATACTTAAACTAAACACAAAATTAAAACCAGGCGTGATTTTTGTTTTTTTTCTTTACCTGAAATAAATACAAAAACTAGACTTTTGGAAAAGATGAAAACTAAGTGACACAATATAAAGCACCACGATTGGTGAAAACCAAACACAGCATATCAGCACAAACATTTCAACCACCAACTGTGAAGCATGGTCGTGGAGGGGTGGTGATTTGGGCATCTTGCAGTCATTGAGTGGACCGTGAAATCCTCGGTATACCAAAGTATTCTAGAGTCTAGTGTGACGTCATAAATAAAGCTTGGCTAAAGTTGGTCCATGCAACAGCAAATCTACAACATAATGGCTGAAAAAGAAAAGAATTAAAGTCCAGACCTCAACCCGTGGGCCAAAATTTCTCCACAATGATGAGAGAGAGTGATAAAATCATGCACATCCTGAGAATCACACACTGCTTCTGCATTTTAGTTTAGTTTTTGTTAAATAATGACATGGTGTAATATGCCACGTGTTGTCGTTCATCCAAAGTTTATGTCAAACCTTAGAATTGAAAAACGGCATACTTTCTTTTTACCATGATCATATAATAATTCCACTGCCGAGTGGTGAGAATTTGCCTCTTCGCTCTGATTCGCTGTGTTTTCACCAAACAATTTAAAAAAAGCCACACACAGGGGGAGTGTTTCACTGAGACAGAGTACAGCTTTATTAAAGTCAAACTTCAGGCATGTCTGAACTCTTCAAACTCAACTTTCGAATGAAAAAGGACAGAATCAATATCCTCAAATAAAAAGACAGTCATGTACAAAAAGAGTGTCGTCTCAACAGTCACACACATTTAGAAGCAGAATTGTACAGGCAAAAAGAGCACGCCACAGTAACAAGATCCTATGCAAGTTCAATGCAAACTATTTACAAGTTCTTCAACAATATGTAGTATGCAGTAACACAGGTTGAACAGTAATTAACATGGTATTTTGTGTTCATCCACTTTTTAATTGAAGCAACACCAAGAGAGATAGATATGACCCCAGTTAGAGTTACTGTAAGCAATTTTACTACAAGTAAAAAGAGATGAGTGCTTATGAAGGTGAGTTTATTTATTTATTCCAACACTATTTGACAGCATGTTAATTAAAAAAAAAAAAAAAAACCAAACAAAACAAAATGACAGTCGGCAACATTGCACAAAACACAAAAGACATCACAGTGAACTGAAACATGCCCTTTGACACAGAACGGGGGGGTCCATCCTAAATTTAAGTGAAAAAAAAAAAATCTTCCTCGGGCGTATTTAAGGGCCACTTAAAGTGAGAGCAAACATGCTGTCTCTTCAAACAAAA
>VUQS01068444.1:0-13766 GCA_015108495.1 Heterochromis multidens
CTGAGGTTATTGTACTCGGCCCTAAAAATCTAAGAAACATGGTCTCTAACCAGATACTTACTCTGGATGGCATTACCTTGGCCTCCAGTAACACTGTGAGGAATCTTGGAGTCATTTTTGACCAGGATATGTCCTTCAGTGTGCATATTAAACAAATATGTAGGACTGCTTTCTTGCAATTGTGCATTATCTCTTTAGAAATATCCTGTCTCAGAGTGATGCTGAAAAACTAGTTCATGCATTTATTACTTCTAGGCTGGATTCATTATTATCAGGCTGTCCTAAAAACTCCTTGAAAAGCCTTCAAATGATCCAAAATGCTGCAGCGAGAGTACTGACAGGGACTGGAAAGAGAGACCATATTTCTCCCATATTGGCTTCTCTTCACTGGCTCCTTGTTAAATCCAGAGTTGAATTTAAAATCCTTCTCCTCACATACAAGGTTTTGAATGATCAGGCCCCATCACCCCAATACAGTACTTCGCTCTCAGACTGCTGTCTTACTTGTTGTTCCTAGGATATTTAAAAGTAGAATGGGAGGCAGAGCCTTCAGCTTTCAGGCCCCTCTTCTGTGGAACCAGCTCCCAGTTTGGATTCGGGAGACAGACACCCTCTCTACTTTTAAGATTAGGCTTAAAACTTTCCTTTTTGATAAAGCTTATAGTTAGGGCTGGATCAGGTGACCCTGAATCCTCCCTTAGTTACGCTGCAATAGTCTTAAGCTACTGGTGACTTCCCATGATGCACTGAGCATTTCTCCTTCTCTCACCTCTTTTTAATCACCATGTGTTTATAAACCACTCTACATTTAATTCTACATTTAATCATGAGTTATTATTAATCTCTGGCTTTCTTCCACAGTGTGTCTTTTCCCCTGTCTTCCTCCCCTCACCACCCTACAACTTCTCCTGTCTTTTTTCTTCATCTCCCTGTACTTCCTCATTCCACCACCTTCCAGTCCATGTCATGACCCCAAACCAGTCACGGCAGATGGCTGCCCCTCCCTGAGCCTGGTTCTGCCATGGTTTCTTCCTATTAAAAGGGAGTTTTTCCTTCCCACTGTCGCCAAGTACTTGCTCATAGGGGGTCGTCTGATTGTTGTGGTTTGGCGCTATATAAATAAAATTGAATATACATTAATTGAATTCAGTGAGAACTCAAGACTTTAGTGAAAATAAAGCACATAAAGGTATGCATTTACACTAATAAGCAAGCAGTGACTTATTAACTTTGTTACTATATTTCTCAGACGAATAGAAAAATAAACCTGCATTTCATCAAGGCAAGTGCACACACACACACACACACACACAATTACACTTAAGGCTTCATTACTGTGATGGAGACTTTATTAACAAAATGGAGGGGATTTATCCTGGAGGAGAGGATATGCAATAAAGATTAAAAATTTAAAAATCAACAAATCCTTGGAAATTCTGGAGCTGTGGGAACTATATGCAGCAAGAGAAAAACACAGCCTGTAAAAGCTTAACAAAATGAATACTGGTGTTATACAGGGGATGTCTGATGAGGTTGTTTTCAGCAGGGATGAACTGAAAAAATAGGCCAAGGTCAGTCTGTGTATTAATCATCAGTAAAGTCAGTACACTGGTGTTGTCTTTAAAAAGGCTTCATAAATATGAATTATTCACTGAGCCAGACTATTCCGGATGCCTTTAGCTAAGTCAAACCTTTAAGTTTGACTTGGCATTTACCAGATCAAAGAGGACTCGCTGGCCACAGAGGCCTCTTGTAATCCAGACAACACCGTGCATGCCTGTGTTTACCCCCTGTAAACCCACTCTTTTTTGACATTCAGGGTTTCAAAAAAGAGTGAGTCTTTCCACACTCCACCATCAGGGTCTATCCAGTTGGTTTGTTGCACTGGAAAAGCTGGAGCAACATCTGTCTACTGTCACCAGGAAGCCCATGACCAGTCCAGTCTTGAATTTACCATCTTGGTGGACTAGACTTATTCATTTTTGAAGTTTATGAAGCTTCCAAAGTACATCACAGCTCTTCTCTCATTTAAATCTTGAAACAATTCACAACCCAGTAATTACTTATTTCCCCACATATCCTATAACCTCAACTAGTTTCTGGTACTACTGTTCAAATGGAAGGAACTAAAAATGTTCTCCAATTAGAGTCCTTCATTCTTTGGAGATTTTTTTTTTTTTTACTTTTCAGGCTTTATGCATCTGCTTTTAATGACATCCCATTTATTTTTGTTCTTCTGTTTCTGTCGACAAGGCTGATGGATTTAAATGACCATTAGCTATAATTATAGACCATTGGATGGACTGCATTTACAAGTTTTGTGGTTAACAGGAGAGACTCACAAACAAATCACACTTTACATATGTGGATACCAATACCAGTTTTTCAGTAGTGAACTAACAATTACTCAGTTAAGTTGAAGCTGAAGAGGAGCTTTATTAAGAGGCTTTAGTGGTGTGAGAGTCATATGAAAAGAAGGCAGGTACCCATTACGTACTTGTACTCACAGGCTCCTCTGGCAATATAAGAGGCTTTGATTGCTCTCTAGCTGTATGGAAGCCAAACAATAAACAACTCTAGAGAGCATAAAGCAGTCAAATACAACTGTTGCTATGACTGTGGCTTACCCTAACTGGCTAAAGCAAGGGAGGGAGGTCCAGTAAGAGGCTTTCATGAAGACCTCATTACAATAGACAAAGAGGTGATGAAGACATCCAGCCCACCCTGGTTACTTAAGGCTGACAGACAAAAAGTTGTGGTAGGGTTTCAGCTGATCCAGAGTCTCAATAAAGCCTCCTCACAGCACTGCTACCACTTTCAAATCTTGTGTGATTGTTAGTTAATCAATGCCCTGGAAATCTGACATTTTAATGCAACTTAATAAATGAATAATAGATCAAAAATTTTAAGAGATTTCTTTTTATAGACAATGCTAAAAATACATTTAAAGACTGCTTCTTTTTTTCCTTTCTTTTTTTGTGGGTACAGGAAGAGATACAGAAAGCTGTCCTCTAGTCAGCTGATCACTGGTTTGATCCCCAGACCCTCCAGTTCATGTAACAAATAGTCCTTGGGCAAGATGCCAAACTCAGAAATCCCAGAAAACTAGAAAGCTAAAGTACTGGTTCTTGAAAAGTACAGCCAAATTTTATTTGCACAGCACAAATAAATGGGGGGATGGGAAAAAAATACATTTATAGCAGCTGATCTTTTAGAGGAAGGTGAAACAAATGTTAAATCATTTACAAAAAAAAAACTTTACTCTTAAATACTCTTAAGCTTTACACATGTAAAACAATGGACAGCTCAAGAGCAAAATATATTTTAAAGTAAATCAAATACACAAAAGTAGCTCGGAACCAGGCAGGAATACTGCAGGTTTACTTTCATAAATTGCACATTTGTTTGATAAAACAAGGAGATGAACTGACATAATTTGGAACCTAACGCAACTCCTGTGTCATATTTAATTTTGATGCCAGTCACATAGAGAGACCCAGGTTAAAATTTATTTTTAAGACTCATTATTTAATTTGTAAACATTATTTTAGATGACCTATATGTTTTTGAGCTACATATTTTTGGTTAAAAAAAAATGCATGAATAATAATAATAATAATAATAATGATTATCAGTTCATATCTGGAGGTGGTAACAAGAGGTCAGTAGGGACACAGAAATTGCTCTTTCTTTAGGGCTTATAATAGGTTATAAATGAGATTCTCTTTGCCCAAAAAACCATCCATACTTATGACCTTTAGTTGACCTCTAGCAGCCAAATGAATAAATGCATGCAAAGAGTGGAGCTTTCTAACATGTACTGAATAGATATAATGTTGTAGAAAGGCATTTTAACCCAAAGAAAAGAGTAAATCTGTGCACAGATTTACTCTTTACAGATTTGCACAGTCTTTTTAGGTGTCAAACCAAAAAACAATATGGAGTAAATACCAGCAGGTTGAAGAAAAGGCTCAGAGTCTCATTTTGTGTTTCTAGTCACTATTGACCAATAACATTTGAATGCAGTCATTGTGGAGAGCAAACGTGTCATAAGCAGGCTGTGTAGCAGGAAGGTTGGACCCAAATGCAGACCCGGAAACGGGACTAAACTTAAGCCAGCTTTATTGCTGATGCTCAAGAATACAAAAAATACACAACTCAGGCATGGGCACTAACGTAGAGAACATGTTACACTGACCTCCCTTACCTATTTGGCAACAGATGAACAAAAAAAACCCTACAGTTAGGTCCATAAGTTTTTGTAATTTTGCCTCTATACACCACCACAGTGAATTTTAAATTAAACATTTACAGATTTTCCATTTTAATTCAAGGGATTTAACAACATTTCATTATTTCTTAGATGTTTTCTGGAAAAGTCTAAACTGGCTTTCCTGTTACCAATGTAACCCGTGGTTTTCACTTTGTTGTAAACCCTCTATATTAACATTCGTAAAGGTGTCTTATGATTGTAGATTTTTTTTTAAGGGGTGTGTTTTAACCAAGGAGAATTTGCAATCATCCACTTTAGTTGTCCTCTGGGGTCTTCCAGGCCTTTTAGTGTCGCTGAGCTGGCCAGTGTGTTACCAAATTGTTTATTTGGTCACTTCTAAATTTTTTCCTTTCTCTCTATTAGGTTTATTTTGTTTTCTCAGCCTAAAGATGCCATCATTAAGAAGAACAAGAACAACAAGAACACTCTTTTCAGCCCGATGATGGCATCAGCCACAGGGGGCCAAAAGCCAGTGTACTCCGACCCCAAGTCTGGATAAATGGAGAGGGTTGCATCAGGAAGGGCATTCAGCATGAATCTTTGCCAAATCAAACATGTGGATCATTAAGAATGAGATTTCCATACCAGATTGGTTAACAATGACCACCATCGGTGCTGCTGCCCAGCAGGGTGACAGTGGAAAATGTGGTACTATTAGGTGAAGGCCAAGGCGGAGGAAAGGGGCGTTTCCCTTAGATTGATATCAATTAGAAGGGGAAGAGGAGCTCTGGAGTAAGTCGGATGAAGTGGTAGAGAGTGTTCCCAGTGATTGGAACGGACTTCAGTAGACATGTAGGTGAAGGGAACTGAGATGATGACGAGGTTCTCGGTAGATATGGTGTTAAGGAGAAAAAAGGATGGAAATAATTGTGGTGAACACATACTTCAAGAAGAGGGAGGATCATAGAGTGGCCTAAAAGAGTGGAGGAAGGTGTACACAGATGGACTATATCCTATGCAAAAGGTGCAATCTGAAAGAGATAGGGGACTGCAAGGTGGTGTCAGGGAAGAATGTAGCCAGGAAGCATCGGATGATAGTTTGTAGGATGACTTTGGAAATCAACAAGAGTGAAAGCGAGTAAAGTTGTTAGAACCAAGGTTCTAATTTTGGAAGTTGAAGAAGGAAGAATGTTGCGGAGAGTTCAGGATGGAGTTAAGACAGACTCTGGGCGGTAGGGAAGAGTTAACAGATGGCTGGGAAAGTACAGCTGAAGTGCTGAGGGAAACTTCCAAGAAGGTGTTTCCTCTGGACAGAGGAAGGAAAACAATTCAATTTAATTTTTCAATTACATTTTATTTATATAACACCAAATCACAACAGTCACCTCAAGGTGCTTTATATTGTAAGGTAAAGACCCTAGAATAATACAGAAAAACCACAACAATCAGACGATCCCCTATGAGCAAGCACTTGGCGACAGTGGGAAGGAAAAACTCCCTTTTAATAGGAAGAAACCGTGGCAGAATCAGGCTCAGGGAGGGGCAGCCATCTGCCGCGACCAGTTGGGGGTCAAGACATGGACATGAAGGTGGTGGAATGAGGAAGTACAGGGAGATGAAGAAAAAAGACAGGAATAGTTGTAGTAGTAGGTGTACAGCAGAGAGAGAGGTGGCAAAGGAAAATCTCTTTGGACCTCATATTTAGTTCCAGTGAAAAGCTACCAAATACACTAGGAATCAAGTCCACATATTTATTCAGCTTAATTTGTCATGGAATAAAAAGGCCTCACTAGAATGCCAATCCATCCATCCATCCATCCATCCATCTTCTTCCACTTATCCAGGGCCGCGTTGTGGGGGCAGTAGCCTAAGCAGAGAAATCCAGACCTCTCCCCAGCCACCTCCTCCAGCTTATCCAGTTAAACACTGAGGCGTTTCCAGGCCAGCTGAGAGATATAATATCATGGTCTTCCAGTCCTCCTGGCCGACCCACCCCTCTCTCTATCTTTCTCTAACTCTTGTTTTTCTCTCTGTCTCTCTCTCTCTATCTGTCTGTGTTTGTATGTGCACTAACCACACCCTGAGTTTTAGAGGTACTGGTACTTTCTTGTGACCGTAACTGGGAAGTTGTGGATCTGTCTGGTTTGGAGCTTCAACTATTCACTAACTACAAGATCTTTCCATTGTCATTTGTTGTTGAATCATTCACTATAAATAAACGTACTGAACTTTGAATTTGCGAGTCTGAATTTTGAGTCCACCAGAAAACCTGAGACATGACATATAGTTTCTCCAGCATGTCCTGGGTCTACCCTGGGACCTCCTCCCAGTAAGACATGCCCAGAACACCTCGCCTAGGAGGTATCCTAGTCAGATGCCCAAACCACCTTAACTGGCTCCTTTCAATGTGGAGGAGTAGCGGCTCTACTCTGAGCCCCTCTCAAATGACTGTACTCCTCACCCTATCTCTAAAGGAGAGGCCAGCCATCCTTCAAAGAAAGCTAATTTCTTATGCTTGTATCCACAATCTCATTCTTTTGGTCACTACCCAGAGCTTGTGACCATAGGTGAGGTTAGGGACGTAGATTGACTGGTAAATCGACAGCTCTGCTTTTACACTCAGGGAGAGATGGGATTCTGAGACCACCAAAATGGAAGCCTAAGGCCACTTGGCTATAATACACATAATTCACATAATTCTTTTGTTAAATCCCTTGTATTAAAGCTGAAAGACTTCACATAATATCTTGATTGCCCCACCCTGCTGCTCCCCGCTGGTCGCTTCTACCTCCCTCAGAATGTGGGTACTCGTTAGCTCCGGGGCCGGATGTTTTGGCATGGTTGATGGCCCGCTCCCTTGGGGGTTGTGGCCTGGGGTGGCTTGGGCCTCTTCGCATTGTGAGGAGGGCTCTGCTGGTTGTTGGGTGGTTCTTGGGCACCTGGGGCCACGGGGCCCTGTTTATTGCAGGATGGCTGCCCTCTGGCGGGGTAGGGTGCTTGTTGCTTCTGGGTCTCTGAGGTTCTTGCCCTTTGGCTGTAGGGGCTCTGTCTGGGGCTTCCCTCCTTCTTCTTCTGGGGTGGGCACACAGTTGTCATCAAGATATGTGGCCTCGGGTATTCAGCACTCTCGGGGGGCTGTGGACGGCCTGGGTCTCCTGGGTCTTTCTTTGTCTGCCTCTGGCTCCTGGGAGGCTTCTCACCCTCAATAACAAGTACATTTCATGACAAACACACATACACAGATATTCAAGATTGTTGGTTGGTGTATCCGTGTGTGTGTGTGTACATATATACACATGGATACATGAACCTCATATAATGATACAGTTGTGCTAATAAGTTCTGCCTGGCAGAATTTGTGATTTTTTTGGCCATTTTTCATTTATTATCAAACAATTGTGTTTGCCCTTTTTGAATCATAATGACAACAGAAACTATCCAAATGACCCAATCAAAACTTTACATACCGTGGAAGTTTTGGCATGATAATATACACACAAGTTGGCCACACTATGACTACTAAAGGTAACCATCCTCACCTGTGATCTGTTTGCTTGTAACTAGTGTGTGTGTATAAAAAGTCAGTGAGTTTCTGGGCTCCAGACAGACCGCTGCATGTTTCATTCAGTGCTGCATGTTGTTGGATTCCAAGCCATGGGGAAAGCAAAAGAATTATCAAAGGATCTGTGGGAGAAGATAGTTTAACTTTATAAAAGAGGAAAAGGATATAAAAAGATATCCAGGGAATTGAGAATGTCACTCATTAGTGTCCAAACTCTAATTAAGAAGTGGAAAATGAGGGATTCTGTTGAAACCAAGCCATGGTCAGGCAGGCCAACAAAAATTTCAACTACAACTGCCAGAAAAATTGTTCGGGATGCAAAGAAAAACCCACAAATAACTTCAGCTGACATACAGCTGAATACATACTCTGAAAAAAAGTGGTGTGGCTGTTTCAAGAAGCACAATAAGGAGGCACTTGAAGAAAAATAGGCTGCATGGTCGAGTTGCTAGAAGAAAACCATTACTATGCCAATGTCACAAAGCAGCCTGTTTACAATATGCCAAACAGCACAGAGACAAGCCTCAAAACTTCTGGAACAAGGTTATTGATGGCCGATATCAGTTTGGGCCTGTTTTTTTTATTCTACCACTGATAAGATATAATGTTGGACAGTCTGGTTTAATTAGGCACAGTTTTATTAACTTGTGTAATGCATTTCAGATACTTTGATACTCAGATGGAGGTTTGCTGTAGAAGAATCTCTAAATTCACGTAGTTATATTTTACTTACTTGCATAATCTAGTGCTAGAAGTCAGGCATGTACCTGCAAATATAATTTTACATTAAAAAAAGATCAATTATCAAACATTAGTTGCATTTAGATGCATTTAAAATGAATTTTTTAGATAGATTCAAAAAAATTACACTTAAGAAATATGCTGTGGGTTCTCTGGTAACAAGTACAAAATATTTATTATTAAAAAATATTAATAAAAATCAACTTAAAAAATTAAAATAACAATTTACCCCACATATTGTCAGATCAGTGAGATGTGCTATCACATCTCAGTTTAGTGTGTTAGAATGCTGACATTTTCCAGTCAGCACCAAGCATAACTAGAGCTGAAGATAATTTGGTATTATGATATTTTGATATTGATATATTTGATATATGATATTTTGGTCATAAAACAAACAAATGGACAAATTCTAACCTTGTAATGCCACTAAAGAAAAAGTCAAGGGCTTATGAATCTAATAATAACTCATCCTGGGAGGTACTGTAAGTACCAGTGGTAGCCCATTCCACCTTTAAGATTTGAAGAAAATAGGACCCAAATGCAGGACACAGGAACCAAAGCTCAAAAAGAAAAGATGGGCTTTAATAGCTGATGTCCAAGTTGAAAATCAAACATAATCCAAAGAAAAACTAAATCCACAAAAAAAGAAAAGAAAAGAAAAGAAAAACACACAAGGGATCAAAGTAATCCATGTTTGCAAACATGGATTAAACAGCCAATATGACAAAGGACAAAGGAAAGACACACACACACACACACACATAGAAGGCTAATTAGGAAGGTGGAGACAGCTGGGGGAATGAGACAGGTGCCCACAATCAGGACAATTAGAAAGGGAAGTAAAACTCAAAGCTAGACACAAGAGACACTAACAATAAAAGTAAAACAGGAAATGAGTAATCCATTGCTGAAGCAAAGAGATGTGAAACATGAACTAAATCATAAACATAAATAAACTAATAGAAGGATGAGCATAATGAGCATAGACAGATGAAGGGAAACACTGAAACTAAATAACAAACACAAATAACAAATACAAAGCAAGAATCAAATTTGAATGTTAAACCAGGAATACAAAACTAGAACTAAAACAGTAAACTATCTAAACAGGCATTCAAAACTCCATAAATACTAAACATTAACTACAAACCCAAATCTGAAAAAGTTAGGAAGCTGCGTAAAATATAAATAAAAATGGAGTGCAATGATTTACGAATCCCATAAACCAATATTTTATTCACAGTAGAACACAGAGAGCATATCAAATGTTTAAACTGAGAAAATTTAACATTTTAACCAAAACAAGTAGCTCATTTTGAATTTGATGGCCATGTTTACCACTGTGTAGCACTCCCTACAGACAACGTCTGTAAACTGAGGAGAGCAGCTGCTGGACTTTTGGGAAAGGAAATGTCCCATTTTTGTCAGATAGAGAATTATAGCAGCTCAACAGTCATCAGAAGTAAAGATGGGCAGAGGTTCACCACTCTACAAAAAAACTGCATCTACAAATTGTTGAACAATTTCAGAATAATGTTCCTTGTAAAATTGGGAAGACTTTCTCATCATCTACAGTGCATAATATCAAGAAATCTCTGTGCGCAAGGAACAATGCTGAAAAGTCAACACTATATCCATGATCTCCATGCCCCCAGGCAGCACTGCATTAAAAACAGACAATCTTTGTCTGTGAACACAGTTCAACATGACATTCACAAATGCAGGTTAAAGCTCTATCGTGCAAAGAAGAACCATATGTGAACATGATCCAGAAACACCGCCATCTTCCCTGGGCCAGAGCTCATTTAAAATGGACTGAGGCAAAGTGGAAAACTGTTCTGTGGTCAGACAAATCGAAATTTGAAATCCACAAAACATCCACATCCTCTGGACTAAAGAGGAGAGGGACCATCCAGCTTTTTATCATCACTCAATTCAAAAGCCTGCATCTCTGATAGTTTCGAGGTGTATTAAACCCTACTGAATTGGCAGCTTGCACATCTGGAAAGGCCCCATCAATGCTGAAAGGTATATACAGGTTTTAGAGTAACATATACTCTCTTCCAGGCAATGTCTTTTTTAGAGAAGGACTTGTGTTTTTATACAGTGTCAAAAGTAATGCCAAAAATAATCAAAAAATAAGAGCATAAGAATGCCATTAAAACAAAAAAGAAAATACTATATAATACATGTGAGTGACATCATGACAATCGCTGTCAAGATATTTCAATTAAAAAATGACAGTCTTGCATGGTAGGAAAGGAAAAGTCAGTGGGCCACAATTAAGATTGATCCTGTGGGGATGGTGAAGGTCTATTCAGATTTTAGATCAAACTTTCCAGTAAATGTGACATTTTCCAGTAAAAATGCAAACTTTAGCCTGCTGGTTGTAGGATCACCACTAGCAGCACCACCAGGAGATCACCAAAGCATCCATCAAAAGTTAATTCTCTTAAAGATTAGGATTATTTGTACCAAATTTCATGGCAATCTATGGAATATCTTTTGAGCTTTTAACAAAACCCAAGACTATCAGTTTTCTGGTATTAAAGGAGAAAAAGTAACACCAGCAAGCAGTTTAAATTTCATTTAAGCAATGCAAAGTAGTATGATACAAACATATTTAGTATAATTTAATCCAGAAATGCACACTGTTCCAAGGATTTTACATTTTTTTTAGGGTTTTAGAGTTTTTTTTTAACACAGCAGCTGTTCAAATCTAAAATTTTCAGAACTTTTTCAGATTTGTCGCTGATGGGGAGAACTGGCAAGATTCCAGCTGCTGATATCTGTTTTTCTCCTACATACATATATAGATACAGAGAAACACACAATCAGTCTCCCAAACAGTGGTTGTCATCATTTAGCTGGTGACTACAGTTGTTTTCCTTTAGGCCCCTGGGGACTAAACTGACACACAAAGGGAACCCAAGAGTCTCTCCTGTGTTTCAGCCTGCCAAACATATGTGTGCATGTGCTCAAACACACACAAGAACACGTGCACACACACACACACACACACACACACACACACACACACACACACACACACATGCACAGGAAAACAACGCTGCTTATGTGTTCCCCTCAGGGAGTAGGCATGATTCTTGACAGATAGCCCCACCCAGAGGTTTCTATAGCAACGGACATGTCATAACAGTTTCCTCAGTGGTGTCACAAAGCTACACATACACAAATGTACAGCCACAGATACACACACACACACAATCATCATTATCATTACTATTATCTTGTCAATGGTGGCTTGACTAGCTTATTGAAGAGGAAGAAAGAAAGAAAGAAATAATAAAAAGCTTTTGAAATTAAGTGTTATCATGGGACTTGATGAATTAAATTTTATCTGCTGCTTGCATTTCCTTTGACTGCACCTTAAATATGTTTAAAAACTCTCAAAGGCAGAATGATTCAAGTTTAGATACTTTTTCTAATGGTAATAAATGAAAATCACACAAACCTGTTTCCCGAAAAGTTGTGATGGAAAATGTAAATAAAAGTGATTTGCAATAATTTAAGTACTATAACTGACTGAAATGGTACAAAGACAAAAACCACTGTTTGGGAACTAAGATCATGTGCTATAAGAAGCAAGCAAGACAGTTCAATTATATTCATGCAGCATTCACTGATTCAAGCAGTAAAATTGTTTTTTTTTCCATTCTTGGAAAACTAAAACAAAAAATTTGGGGAAGAAAAGTAATTCTGTTTTATTTATCATTGCTTCTCTACTTTAACTGACGCTTCTTTGTCAAACCCCACCAATTTTTCTGTCATGATTCTCACTGGTGTGAAGGTGTAGCCCAGCAATCCTTTTAGATAGATGCCACCACACACTGGCTTAGGGCATGTGCAGAATGGCAGGCAGGTCGGTTCTTATACAGCAGCAACTTTGTCATGGATAAACCTCCCCATAGTATTATTGTTCTTTATTACCAATACTTAGAAATGTTGCATCTTACTTCAGAAGTCACCTGGCTAACTGAGCACTTGGTGCTGTACTTAAGTTTCTGGAGGACAGATGTTGGATATTGCCAGACACTGAATACAGTCAAGCTCCCTTTCTGATATATTTGATTTGTTTTTTCACTCTAACAATAGCTGTTTCATTTGAATTGAGACCTTATTTCACTATGTGAATTTGATTTCATTTGGAAATGTGTTCCATAGGTAGCCGTTCACCGTGCTCCTAGTAATGCGATTACTGTCTTGTGTTTGAATATATCTAGAAAGGCACTCTGGGGCCAGCCTATTTATACATTTAAAAACTAATTTAAGAAAACACAAATGATTGAAACTCTTAAAACTAAGTCAATTATATTTCTTTAAAATGTGACAATGATGCCACCAAACTGGTTTTTTATCCATTATTTTCAGAGTTTGATTATATAAAGATGTCAGATGCTGAGTTATAGATGGTGCTGCTTGAGTCCAAACTGTCATTCAATATGAAAAATGAGAAAATATCATGGAATGCCTAAATAACTGAGCTGTTGAAGTAGGAATGTAATGTTGAATTAAATTAAAACAATTCCGATTAGTTTTAACCGTCTTTGAAATCTTCTTTACATGTTTATCAAATTTGAGATGTGGATCTAAAATTATTCCTAAAAACTTAAAATTCTTTAACCTCCTCTATTTCTTCATTCCTTAACTTGATTTTAAAATCATCAGATGAACTATGTTTTCTAACAGAAAAACATAAAGAAACAGTTGTTTTTTTTTAATTCAGTACAACATGATTATTTTCCAGCCACTGTTGGACATCATCCAAATATGCCGTTAGAGTTTCTGCTGATTCACCAGGTGACTTAGCTGGTACATACAGTGGGGCAAAAAAGTATTTAGTCAGCCACCAATTGTGCAAGTTCTCCCACTTAAAAAGATGAGAGAGGCCTGTAATTTTCATCATAGGTATACCTCAACTATGAGAGACAAAATGAGAAAAAAAAAATCCAGAAAATCACATTGTTTGATTTTTAAAGAATTTATTTGCAAATTATGGTGGAAAATAAGTATTTGGTCAGTAACAAAAGTTCATCTCAATACTTTGTTATATACCCTTTGTTGACAATGACAGAGGTCAAACGTTTTCTGTAAGTCTTCACAAGGTTTTCACACACTGTTGCTGGTATTTTGGCCCATTCCTCCATGCAGATCTCCTCTAGAGCAGTGATGTTTTGGGGCTGTCGCTGGGCAACACGGACAGCCCCAAAACTCCCTCCAAAGATT